>ML805703.1:125381-169502 GCA_009831015.1 Picea engelmannii
AAATAATTAAAATAAATAAAAAAATTCATTGCCAAAGTCTGACATTGGAAAATAATACAAATATTTTGGTCAACGTATGGATTAATATATGGTCAACGCGAACTCATCGCTATATATACCCGCCTATCGGCAGGTATAATAAGGAGAAAATGATAGGTAAATAGTTTTCTAATTTGTAGAATTTAGGAATTGACAATTTTATTCCACATCAATATAATTAATGTTTTTTTCTCCATAACATGAAAAAAATTTAAATTAAATGTAAATTTTCTCCTTAACATGAAAAATAGTTTTTTTTTTAATAATTTCTTTGAACCTCGAAAACATAAACATAAGTCAAATAACTTAAATTAAAAAAAAAAAAATCCCAAACCATCTACATTTTAAGTTTAAAGGAAAATAAAGTATGATCCTTTACCGGATTCTTAAGTTAACTCAGATTCTTTACACATCTTCCAAGTGAGTCTCTTTATCATACAATTATTATGTATGGAGTTGCCAATATATAAATTCTATTTCATTGAGGATGCTAAAGCAAAGAACTGATTTTAATGCATTTCACTTTATTATCTTTCTAAGGGAATCGCATTAATTTATGCTAAGGATAATCCCTTTGTTCAATGTAAGTCAATAAAGAGCTACAACTGAACTTTTGTGAAAGTTCCCCCACTATGGTTTTTGTATGATAAAAATATTCCTTTCCAGAATAATATATACTTTTAGATGTTGACATAGCTAATCCATTTCATGGAAAAATATTAAAACGCATGTACTTGGAATACAGAGCTTTTCGTTTCTCACCTTTTAACGTGCTGTCTTTTTCGTTTCTCATTGTATTTCCGACTGTACTTTATTGCAATTTCATCGAGCAACCAAAAGCATTAACGTGCCACATGATAATTCCATCACACTTTCTCTCTTTGATGTTGGAATTTAAAGATTGATATTGGAATTTAAATCATTTTTGTTGTGTCATTGAATTTGGATATGAAAATATAATGGTTAGAATTTAAATAATTTATGTTGTGGTATTGAATTTGGATACGACAATATAATTGTTAATTTATATTAGGAGATTGTCTCTTATATATTTATAAGTAAAAAAATATTTTATTTAAATATATTTGATTTAGAAATTATTATTGATTAATAAAATGGATATTAATATACATTTTATCTTAGTTTTTTAGATGTCGGAGAGTCTCAGTGTGTTGTTAATGTACTTTGTGATGTTAAAGTTATATGTTCGAAATTTGCGAGGAAAAATAATCCAGCCATGTTAAGGGTTGGTGTGGCTTAGGCTAGGTGCGATCCCCGGGTGATTTTGATGGTTTAGATGCCCCTGAGTCGTGGTTTCTCAGCCACATGCTAATCTCGCAAGTCACGGACAAACTAGCAAACAAAAAAAAACATATATCTTATCATCTGATGATAAGAAACAATACTTCTTTTAGTATCATAACAAAATTTTCAAAAACTATTTTAAATTTATTTTTACTTTTAAATTTTTATAATCCTTCACTTTATAAATGTTGGTTCAATATTTTAAATATCTTTTTATTTGAGTGTGTATGTTTTCACTGTTAGTCATAATTGTTGTTGAACTTTTTGGAAATAAACTATGTAAAAAGTTTTGAAACATACAATATTTTGAATGGACACTCCACCCATAAACACAGACTAAAAAGAAGCTAAATTGGACGAAAATAGTATGCTCATGAATGGATTTAAATGATAAAAATTGGGAGATAGTCATTGAAAAGTGAGGAAGTGGTTATGAAAGAATAATAAAATAAAAATTCATTAAGAACAAATTAGCACTTGAGATAGCTTTAATTAATTTTTCCTCAGAGAGAACTTAAACATTAAACATTGAGATGATTAAAGCTAGAAAAATGTAAGAGAAACTAAAAGTTTCTAAGAAACTTTAAAAAAAATATTGATGTAGTAGAAATAAGATTTACCAAGAAAAGACCCAAAGAAGAGTAAGAATATTAGTAATAAGCGTGCAAGATGCAGTTGGGCATGTTCGTGCTTTCTCACTGGTTTGGTGCTTGTTGTTTTCTTTTGTTTACTTTGGCTTTGCAGGGTTGGGGTCCTGCGTCGACAGTTGGAGTTGTTTTTTTTTTTATTATTATTATTTGGGCAATTTACGGTGTTCAGACCTTTCACCCACGAGTGGGCATGCAGTTGCGTTATTTTCCATGTCTGGCGAGGTCGAGATCTGTTCTGCTGTAAAATTTTGTTGATACTTCAGTGTTGACATGATAGAAAATAGCAACATACAAAATAATTGGACAACTACATGTGCAATTGCAATATCCGCTGTTTTTTTGTTAAAATAAAACATGTGCAAGTTGCACTTATAAACCATGTATGGTGGAATGTGCCCATATCACAATACATGTTCTTTATCCTCTACACAGACTGGTGTGACCATGATACAATTTGTTTTGTACTTGAGATATGATATGTACAACAAAGAGAGTGCAAAATTATATTTCCATGTCTGGAAGCATATTTAGATACTTTGCCACGGAAAACCAAAATCGTTTAGCTATGGCCATGCACTTTCTTAATATTTTATGGTTTGTAATATATTTTGGGTAGGGAAAAACTTTATATATTTACAACCATGGATGGAGAAAAGCAAAGGTTCATGTTTCTGCCTATCTTTTATTCTATTCATTGATTCTCATTTACTATATGTACATATTACTTGTTCTCTGGTGCATACCATCTTCCATTCATGTTCATTGTATTATGTGCATTCCGACATTCAAACAAACAAAATAGCTAGAGAAAATGACGGAGTCTTGACTGCAGTGGTGGAAGAGGAGATACAAAGGCACATACTTGTACTGTTATTTCATATTCGGTTGTTTTGTATTTAATTTATTGTCTGTATGCGTGTTCACCTAGTTTATTGTATGTAGATGTTGTGTACCTTTCTACATAATAAATTATCTTCATTACATGTATTCCTGCATATTAACTTCCTTCATGTCCATTGTATTTTTCTTGCATTGCTACATTTAAACAAACAGACTGGTTGGAGAGGATGATTGACTCTTTGGCATGACTGTAGACGAGGAGTTACAGAGTGCATACATGTACTCTTATTTCATATTCCAATGTTGAGTGTTTCATTTATTGTCTGTGTATTTGTTGTGCTTGTTCTACTGCTTTGCACCCTTTTTTTGCTGTATGTATATACTATGTATCTTTTTTCTTATTCTCATGTGAATCGTATTCTGTTTGTTGTTACATTGAAATAAATAGAACTATTTTTATTGCTTTTACATCTATTTCTTCATACTAACTTGCCTTCATGTCCATTGTATATTCGACGTTGCTACCTTGAAAGAAGCAGGTTGGTTGGACATGAAGATGAATTCTTCTATGCAACAACAGAGGGTTCTGTGGTACAATCTTCGAAAAGGTATACCAACTGTGCTAGTAAATTAAATATACAAAGTGGGTTGGGGCATATAATATTAGACTAGAAAATGATGACTTGGCAGCAATGGGCCTTTGTGCCCTCCCCATTTCTACTTTTTCCATTTTTTATTATCCCTTTTTCTTTCTAATTTCTCTCTTAGTCGTCTTTCCGAAAATGCCTTGGTGCACGGGTTGGCGTACTCATGGGTTCACATTTATGGTCACGCTTCTACCTTATTCCATACTTACCCACTTTGTCGATTGCGGGTGTTGGGCTGGCGGGTTCAAGATTGCTCCCTTGGCTTCCAGGGTTTTTCGATATACAGATTGGTTATCGTGCCCTGCCATCACACCCTATTTACTATTGCACATTTTTCTAGTCAAAAAATCAAAGGCATACAATTTGACCCTCGGTTCCTCATGTTGCCTGAGTATCCCTTGACACCCTATTTCGTATTCTATCTCCTTCCACCCTGCATGTGACATTAAGAACTATTATGGACAATATACAATGCATATTCTTGTTTAGTCCTTATGGTGTTCATCTACACATGCTTGCATCATAAAATGTTGGACTAGTGACATGGCCATGAGCAGTCAGTGATCCCAGACATCAACAGAGTGACAAGGCCAAAGGTAAAGATGTGTACATTATGTTCCTAGTATGTTTACCAAAAAAATATCCTTAGCTATTTATTCATCTATGGCATGGTGAATATGTTGATGTCATCTGCAATACATGCTTTGAAGTTCACAAGAAGTATAAAAAAGTACAAGTGAGACGCCGAACATAACATAGGTTCCGCAGACTAAGAGGTGTGGTTGAAAAACTATGGATCCATAGTTCATCGAAGTTGTGCATCTACTTGTAAATGTATGCCAGGAAAAAAAGAAAACAAAAAAATAATGCACACTACCATTCACTTTACTTTTCCTGATAAAAAATTGTCACCAGGTCTAAACTTGTAACACTCAAAGTACTATCAATAGAGGGCTTGAACAATCGCCAAACTGGACAAGTGTTTATCGGGGACATAATGGTCGTCTATAACACCTACTTGGACAAGGAAAACAAAACTAGATCCATTATGCGTGTTGACATGACAGACAAGGAGGCCATGATGTCAGTCACACTGACTATTCCTACACAACTAGTCCAAAAACATGTAGAAAAGGTATTTTCGGGTAATGGGATATCCATTACAAATTTTAATATATTTTCCAAAACAGTATATGGCTGTGGAGATTGTGATCAGATTATTTCACTCAATGAAACAAGTATAGTGGAAAAAATTCTCGCTATTTGTTCATAATATCGTTTCATCCCGGATGCAACTATCATCCAACTTGCATAGAGCAATGACATTTACCTAATCAAAACCATTGGTGCAGCAGTCAAACTGGCCAGAAAACTTGGCTCGAAACACATTATCCATATAAAAGATGGAGAGTTAGACAACGACAAGGAAATGGTATCGTTATCCATATCCAGTTTTGTCCTTTACTTTCACATGTGCATGTATCTCGATTAAGTTACACAAATATTGCACTGTTCCATGTTGCAGCTGCAATTGTTCGATACCTATTCAAATTTTTTTTCGTCAATGGAAGAACAATTGCATAAAGGGAAATTTCCGCTTATGCTCTTCAAAAATATAACAAAGAAAAGGGATGTTAGAGAAAGGATCTTTCGCACAAACCAAGAAACATTTGTAATAGAGTTGCGAGAAGACATACTACAAGATCTGAAGAAACTAACTAGCTCTACAACCGTTGTGTGTATACATCTACAAATTCATCCTCACTTTGCTCATACAAATAGCCTTCACTAAATTTCTGCGGTTTTTTTTTTGGCGGGGGGGGGTGCAGTTGTATATTATATTGTTCAGTGTATTAATTCCTATCCTCATGTTTCTAGGTTGAAGGTGTTTTGGTTGCAGTGAATGCGTACTCTACCCCCTTTGAGCCTGTATGCGTGAAATGAAGCTCTCCTTCTTCTGCTTCCGCTTTGATAAGTGATGATACGATTGATTGTCTGTGATGCAGTAAAAAATGTCCATACATATATGGACATTTCCTCAATGCTTCCATTTGAACCGTGGGAAACACAACCATGCATTGTATAATTAGGCAACCTTTGTTACAAGACGTGCTTCCTAGGTTAGCAGAATTGTCGTATGAAGCATACCTACAGAAAAAGGAAAGAAGTGTTTACATGCTGCACAACTTTCGAATACACAACAAATTTACCTTAAATGAGGACAATGCAATATTTCATATCAGCTGAAGAAACCAAAAAAAAATAAAAATCATATTAACCTTTGGCAAGAAACAAAAATATTTCATGTGTCGCTGTAATATTTCTTCAACACCTAGATGAATGTTCATCGGACGAGAGTAATTTATAATCTAATTACAAATGCAATCGATGTTGTTATTTTGATGTTTTCTTGCATCTCCCAGTAATAATTTTGCAATGTGTCTCTGCAATATTTCTTCAACACCCAGATGAATGTTCGTTAGACTCGAATACCTGAGAATCTAATTACCAATGCAATCGATGTTGTTATTTTTATGTTTTATTGCGTCTCCCAGTGAGTATTTTTCATACTGTTTTTGGTGTGCAAATAAAAGAAAAAAACTTGGTGGCTGGTTGTTGCTTTGATGGAGGATCCTGCACGTTTTTTGGGTGCCCAAGTTGGACAATTGTTTTTCAACTATTTAGCCATGATAGGATTTCTGCAATTTTCTTTTGGGTGCCCGAATAAAATAAAAATTTGTCTCCAACTATACATTTATGGTATGGTATCTGTATTTTCTCGATGCCCTAATTGAAAAAAAAAGGAACTCGACATGGTTTGACACATCAGCTTGAGATTTTCAGATCTCACTATAGAGATTGCACATGCATAAGGTTGTTCGGTCTAGAAATGGGGAGCATGAAAACAAACCCCATAAAAAGTCTCCAACTGTAAATAACTCGGGCCCATCCTTTGAACCGTTGAAGTAGCTTGCTCACCTGGGCAGAATCATCAACAATTTCCAATAATATTGGAAGTTTGGCATTGTTAAAATTGGTAGTGATAGTCCATGGCGCTATCAGAAGAAAATGTACATAGTGATCTTTCTTAATGGTAAAATAGTAATGAACAACTTTATTGTTCCCCATTTTGAGATCTGGTTATAGCTAACATGTAGTGGCGAAGATCTGCCGGTTTTGTGTTGTCCTTTGTTTGGTAGACTTTTGTTCATATCCCATGGCCCCGGTTATTTTCTCGTGGGAACATATACCATATGTAAGAGAAAACCAATGCCACGATGTGTTTTCTTTGTATATCAATTTTTTTGATGCAAAGGTCGATGTGTGTTGCTCTATGGAACCTTGTGGGATCTTGCTTGCAGCCTCTTTGGAGTTTACTTGGTTCTTGGTTGTATGCTTCATTCTGGAAAATTAATAATACATTCAGGATATTCACAGTTTTTTCTATGGTCTTAAAGAATATAGAGGACATGCTTTTCCTTTAATATAACCTCTGTGACGCAAATATAGTATGTGGCTCATTTGATCACTTTTCCTTGATCGATGAACTTGGTAAAATTAATCTCCTGGAATAATTTGAAATAAAAGAATATATACTGTGCGAAGTCCAATGGAGCTATCATATCAACAAGAGGCCATTAAAATTCAAATTCATCATTGTTATACTTGCGGTGATAGAATTTAAAAAAACTTTTTTTTGTTTACTTTAATTTTTTTTAAATAAGAGATTTAACATCCTTTAATAATTTTATGTAATTAAATTGTACAATATCAATATTTAATATTAATATTTTAATATTTGAAAATAATGTTTTTAGATAATGTTAGATAATTGATAGGGATAACCATCCATAAACAATTACAATCTTGAGCCCTCCATCCATGGAGTTCGTCTGTCAATTTGTATATTGCGAAACTCTGAGTGTTGTTTGGAGGACACAAAACAATAGAAGTGCAATTTTTAGCCAGCCAACCTGCAAGTCTGCCTGTCAATTTGTATATCGTGGAACTCTGTGTGTTGTTTGTAGGACATAGAACTATAGAGGACATGATTTTTCCTTTAATATAACCTCTATGATGCAAATGTAGTATGTGGCTCATTTTAGCACTTTTCCTTGATCGATGAACTTGGTAAAATTAATCTCTTGAAATAATTTGAAATAAACGAATATATACTGTGTGAAGTCCAATGGAGCTATCATATCAATAAGA
This sequence comes from Picea engelmannii, assembly GCA_009831015.1. Taxonomy (NCBI): domain Eukaryota; kingdom Viridiplantae; phylum Streptophyta; class Pinopsida; order Pinales; family Pinaceae; genus Picea; species Picea engelmannii. The sequence goes on from ML805703.1 coordinate 133,075, forward strand.
GGCCCTTAAAATTCAAATTCGTCGTTGTTATACTTGTGGTGATATAATTTAAAAAGTCGTTGTTTTGTTTACTTCATTTTTGTTTAAATAAGAGATTTAACATCCTTTAATAATTCTATGTAATTAAATTGTACAATATCAATATTTAATATTAAAAATTTAGTACTTGGAAATAATGTTTTTAGATAATGTTAGATAGTTGATAGGGATCATCATCCGTAAACAATCGCAATCTTGAGCTCGCCAGCCCTAGAGTCCATATGTCAATTTGTATATCGTGGAACTCTGAGTGTTGTTTGGAGGACATAGAACAATAGAAGTGCAATGTTGAGCCAACCAACCCGGAAGTCCTCCTGTCAATTTGTATATCACGAAACTCTAGCTGTTATTTGTAGGACAAAGAACAATAGAGGCCCAATTTTGAGCCCGCAAGCCTGAGAACTTGCGATCCAAATAGTGGCTAAGTATGGAATGAGGGATCCGTACATGTTCTATAAAATCTCATGTCCATACTTTATAAAAGTACATATTTAGTATGTATAATTATTTATTAAAACCATGGACTACCGTAAATTGTCTTGTAGCTTTTTGAGGCTTCTCTTATACAAGCAGATCATGGAAACTATAAGCATGGCTCATTGTATCTCTTCATTGATTGAAGAACCTATTCACATGTTTAATGCACTTCATAGTTGTTGTTAAAACCATCAATAGGGCTTTCTTAAACCAATTCCCGCTTCCAAAAATTTCCATCCCCTTTATTTTTTCCCTCTGCTTTCCGTTTTTGGTTACTTACTTGTTTTTCGAAAAATTTCTAGGTGCGGAAGTTGGTGGATTCACATCTTCAGGTTTCCACTTACTTTTATATCACCAGCTCGACCGACTGCTTCCCTGTTTCATATTGTACGAAATTTTTGGATCGCGGATTTTCGAATAGGTGGGTTATCAGATAGACACGTTCAACAATGTGTTTCCATTGTTTTGGTACTTGCAAACAACACCCAGATTTTCGCGATCTACAAATTAGCAAAAAAAATCCCCTTTATCTCGTTTTTAGCACTTTTTCTTGATCGATGAACTTAGTAAAATTAATTCCCTAGAATAATTTGAAATAAAAGAATATATACTATGCGAATTCTAATGGGACAATCATATGAACGAGAGGACATTAAAATTCAAATTCATCGTTGTTATACTTGCGATGAAGCTAACAGTACAAAAAATTTACTTAAACATCCAAAAATTGATTTTCTTGTAACTTTTCAACGCTTCTCTTATACAAACAGATCTTGGAAACTATAAAAATCGCTTGCTATATCTATTCCTTGATTTAAGAACTTGTTAACATGTTTAATGCACTTCATAGTTACTTTTAAGACCATCAATGGGGATTTCTTACAACAATTCCCGCTTCCGAAAATTGCCATCCGCTTTCTTGTTTCCCTCTGCTTTCCCTTTATGGTTACTTGTTTTTCAGAAAATGTCTAGGTGCGGGATTTGGAAGATTCATGTCTTCAGATTTCCATTGTTACTTTTATATCACCAGCCTGACCGACCCCTTCCCTGTTTCATATTGAACAAATTTTTTGAATCTCGGGTTCCCAGATAGGCAGGTTCAACATTGCCTTTCCATTGTTCCGTCGCCTGCAAACAACACCCAAAATTCCATGATTTACAAATTAGCAAACAAATTCCCCTTCATCTCGTTTGATTTCTCTTTCTGTTTACTTGGTCCCTTTTTTCAAATGTCTCATGCTTTTATATACAACACCGGATGTTCCACAATATACAAATTGCTTGCTCAACATTGTGCTTCCATTGTTCCCCTACGTACAAACAACACCCAAAATTCCATAATATACAAATTGATGGCCCAAATCTATCACTGACATACAATTTGACCATCGGCCCCTCACGTCTCCTGGGTATATCTTGTGACCCTTTTTTTGTAACCCTCCCAACTGCTTTCCATACTTGTGCATTTCTTGGAATCTATTTCGCGGGTTGGTGGGTGGACAAAATGTACAATGCTTGGTCGCTCTTCGCCATCCCCTCTACCTTCGTACTTATTTCTAGATATGCAATTATTAATCTTTAATGCTAGTAGTTTATCATGCAAGAACCGTTAAGATTGTCATTGATGTCCGTAAGGCCGGAGAAGATTTGTCATTACTATGAATTAAACCAAGATTTGCAGAGAAGAGTGTTATCCTTTCCAAGTATTCATTTCAAACATGATGCAATATATTTCTTGCATCGGTCAATTGGCGCCTTTAAGAAATATCTAATTCTTAATCGCTCTTCGTCATCACCGCCACCTTCGCACGTTTTTCTAAATATGCAATTAGTAAGCTTTATTGGTAACAACTTATTATGCATGAACCCTGGATATTGTCATTGATCGGTGAAAGGCTCGAGGAGATCTTCCATTGATATGCATTAAACCAATATTTGCAGAGGGTTATATTATCCCTCCCCAATTTTCATTTCAAACATTTTCTAGAGCAAAAAAAAATTCTCATTAACTTATGGCAGCATTTTTGTCCAGATATAGTAAACACCTTCGGGCATGATGGCTAGAGGTTCCATTATTCCAAGGAATATTATTACTACTCATCTCCCTCCGCCTAGGAGAAAAAAAAGAGATAGTCCCTTGGTACACCGAGAGATATATTTCAAGCCAAAAAATTCCAAGGCAACCCTGCCCAGTTGCATTGATGGCTGGCATAGAGGTTGATGCCATGGATTTCGAGCCAGAAGAAAATGATCTAATGGATGATGATATGACAATGGATGATGGCAATGCAGAGACTGTTCCCAGTCCTGCACCCAAATTGAAATAAACCATAATGGGAAGAACTTCCTGGCTCAACGATGGCGGTCCTAAAAACACCAAAAGAAGGAGTTTCAGAAAATAAACCGACGTTGAACGCAATAGCCACTTTGCAACTCGAAAGTAGGAATTCCAGAGGTCCAAATTAGTCCGTTCTGGGAGAAAGTCTTTCACTGTAAGGAAATGATTTGTTGATGCTCCCAGAGATATATTTCAAGCCAAAAAACTATTCAATTGCGGGACCACTATCTTGTTCTCTGGATATATAATCAACATCTTAGGGAATGAGGACCATAACTCCCACTGGTGCAAGGCATATTCCTACTAGTCATCTCCTTCCACCTATAATGGACTAATTTGGGCCTCTGGAATTGCACGTGCAACCTGTGTCCCTGAAGTTTTTCAACTGTGGAGAGGCGGTTTCTTGGTGTGTCCTAACTTTCAGTTAATGGATATTCCATTTTCCTTGCAACAATTTTCGTCTTCTTCCTCACAGGAAGCTTCTGAGAACTATCAATTTTACCATAGGATGATCCATCGAGGAGAAAACTGCAAGTATTTCCTAAAAGAATGCATGGTAATCTATTTTGTATGCTTGTTGATGAGCATCGCGATGGCTCCGACATGTTGTATATCCTATTCCCGTGTTTGTGGAAGATATGTTCAATGTTTTGGCCCAAATAACTGGGAACAATTTCTAAGTATAGATATAGAATGCTCATTGTTTTTTTTTTTTGTTTTTTTAATGGATTTACTATTAAAAAAAATTCCTTGAGTCTTGGTTGCTACTTCTTTTTTGGATTTAACACCTCTTCTCATTGGCATGGTTCAGTAGTCTCGTAGTTCTTCAATATTGTATTTTCTTAGGTAATTTGTTCTAAAATGGAGCATCTAACAATTATATGACAATGTACTGTGTCGATCCATTAACCTTTTATGAAAACAAAAAATGAATTTTAGACAGTTTCAAACCAACGTTCAATTCTATTCGTAATACAGATAGAACATAGCAATACCAAATCACAATGTTGCAACAAGATCGTCATTCTTGTTTCTAGACATGCAATTATTAAGCTTTAATGGTGACAACCCATAATGCAAGAAGTTTAATACTTAAGTTAATATGTTACAGTCATGGAATAATGTATCAAGAACACACTTACACCCACAAGTTGCAATACAAGATATTCTTCAACAAAGCATTTGCTGATAATTACTTGAAAATGATGGTTTTGCAACATTGGGGCTTGTTTGAAACCAATTCGCGCTTATGAAAATTTCCCTCCGCCTTTCTATTTTCCCACTCTTTTATCCCCTATAGTTTTTCTTTTTGGTTACTTAATCATTTTTTTTTTCTAAAAATGCCTTGCTGCGCAGGTTGATGGATTCATGCGTTTTGACCGAGTGCTTCCCCTTTGTCTAAATTGCACTTTCCATTATTTCGTGACCTACAAACAACACTCTAGTTTATGTGATATACATATTTAGTTCTAGACTCCCACATCATCTCCTCTTCCATGTTACACATTTTGCACCAAAATGTTCCGATATATACAATTTGACACTCGGGGCCTTACGGCTCCTCAGGAACCCATCACCCTATTTTGAAGCCCGTACGACCGCTTTCCACACTTGACAATTTCTTGACATCTCTTAGGCGGATCGTCGAGTTTGCCGGTTCAGGAAATTTCAAATTTCTAGATGTTGTTTCCTGTGCATGCTACCTTTAGATTTCTTTCCAAGTATATGCAATATCTATACAACTTATCCAACAACATACATAAAATATCTTGCCAGGAAGTGGAATGTTTACTGCAGATTTGAATATATTGGACCTTCTTTTCCCTCTTCTATACTTGACCAAATTGTTGTTTCATTTTCCCCTCTACTCTCTCTTTCTCGTTACTTAGTCGTTTTTCTGAAAATGCAACTCCGAGCAACCAATATCTATTCGATGCCTAGTGTTGGTTACTCTTATTTTATATTGTCTGAGTTTTTTGACCCAGGGTTCATGTCTATTCGGATTTCCAACAAAGCCTCTAAAACTATCGGCCCTCCTAGTAAACCAGAAGGAAACACAACACACAGGATGCGCTGCGCAGTCTCACCTGAGATAGCTTTAATGGGTGGTTGTAAAACTCATGTCTTTACAACCTAGGATTGAGTGTGAGATATGAGGAATGCATATTGAACCATTATTATAACTGTAACTACAATATATTGTCATTTACGAATACACAGGAAATATAACAACTTATTTATTAAGCATAATAGATAACTACTAAAAAGATGATAAAGACGTGCATGCATTCATCACACAACACTGATGTTACTGTGGTTCACCCCCTCCTGGGATATGTCCACAAAGATTTGGCTCTCAACTATTTTATTATAGTTGTTTTGTCACTACGCATCGCGTGCTTACAACTCTTCCCCGTCGGGTAAGATCTATATGAGGCGAACTAGATCGAAACAAGCTCCCCAACCTGCAATATAACCCTCAAGATCTACCCTCTTTCCTCTTCCTCAGATCAACATATTATACAAAATAGATCATACAAAAAAATATTACATATCGTTTCGCTACAATATCGACTTATCTACGTAACCTCTGAACAATAACAAAAACCCCGCCGACCCCTCTATGATACCTAAGTATCTATATTTATATGTTTATGGCTCTTCATCCATTACAATGAATTACCCAAAACTCTAACCCTACCATCGTTAGGTTTTCCTTCCATGCGTGTTTTTTGTTCTTCCTTTGAGTTGTTTCTTTCCTTGCATGCATGTGTGTTGTGTTTCCTTCTAGTTGTCACTTTCCTTGTGCATGCTTTCTTTCCCAACAATGCCTTTCTTTTCCTCTTTGGCCTTTGGCCTGCCTCCAACAGGCCGCCAACACTAACATGTGTCTCGTCTCGAGCCACCTAACCTTTGTTTACTTCCTCGATCTCCTTGGTGATCGCTTGAAACTTTTCCTTGAGTTCTACTTCTTGTGTCTGCACCAACGCAGTATTCTCCTTGAGTGTGTCCACTATTTGGACTACAATTTTTTCACTGATAAATTCCATACACTCTGCCTGGGTCTATGCTATATGTGCCTTGGATTCCTCTGCTTGTGCCAGGACTTCTAATACTCGTTCTTTCAATGGTTCCATTTGAGCCTGTTGTTCTTGTTTCTAGGTTTGTGCAGTAGTTAGATCTACCTACAATATCTTCATGTCCTGCACCCCTTTGATGAATTCTGTAATTGGAATTATCTTCTACCTCTGCTTGATTTCTTGTATTGTTGGGTTGATCCTTTGTTCTTCCTTGTCCCAGTTTTGGACCTACTAATCCTCCTCTAATATAGTCCAAAGTTGCGTTTCTTTATCGAACAAGTTAGTTGTTGTGATGACCTACTGCTCTATCTCCTGTAGTTGTGTTGTTGCTTCCTGCTTCCTTTCTCCTTCACTATTGGTGGAGTGGTTGGTGTGAGTTGTTCTTGGAAATTCTCTATCTCCTTTTTCTATTGATCGATTTCCTGCGCAATCCGTTCAATATTTTTTGCTACTGTTATTTCATCTTTTTGCGTGACCTATGGAATCTTCCTGTAAGTTCCTACCACTTTCTGTTCCAATCCTTTAATGCCCTCCCTTTACTCCTGGGTTTTATATTTAGCTTGCTCATAGACTATTTCCAGTTCGTCTAGTTTCTTTGTTGCCTTCTGCAATTCGACTAAGTCTTTGTGTGCGCGATACTGTACCTCATGGTTTATACTAACCTGCAACTTGTAGAGTTCCCTGGTGGGCATCCGTGTCAACACCAGTTGGATTTGGCTTAAGTCCTTCAAGGGTGTCTTTCCCATGATCTCGTCCATGCGCAACATACTAGGTGTGATGTGGAATGTTGCATTCAAGTGTGGTAATGAGTGGACTACATATCCTTCTTATTCTTCCACTCTTTCCTCTGTCTGTGGTGTTTATGGTTCTATTCCCCTACTTCTTCTTATCTGTACTTCCAAGATTTTCTTGAGTAGATGCTGCATTTCTTCCATCTCCTCTTGAATCCTGTCTTTGTGGTGTGCAACATGGTCAAAATACTCAGATAGACAATCCTGGACCATTCAAGCTGTCATTTCACCATTGTCATCCATGATCATATAATCTAGTAGTGTTCTTTGTGCCTTCGTTTTCTTGCGTGCACCTCTTATAGACATGGATGGACTCTTGTTTCCCCCTAGTTCCCATGGGTTGGGACTTGCTGTGGTCCCTTGCGCGTGCTCAGCCTGTTTCTGCTGCTCCTTGGCTAGTTGTGTCTTATCCTTCTTCCCGTTCTGGGTCCTTGTCTTTGTTGGCCCTTCGTTTGTCTGTGTTATTTTTCCCTAGCCTGTTCTTTGTCTCTTGGGAACTTGGATTTCTTGAGGTTGTGTTTCTCCTGGCCCTGCCTCTTCTTCTCTTTTCTAGAAATTCTTGGGTGATGGCTGGAATCCTCTATTCATCTTCCTAGTCTTTGATTACCAAGTTGATGTCACCCTCTATGATACAATAGTGCATTTGTAGCCATTTCTTATCAGGATCCTTCTACGCCTATATCCACATTGTATTTCATGTAGCCCTAAAGTTGGTGATGTCCCCATATTGCGTGATAGCCTATGGTGTGATTCTCCACATCTTGGAGATGGCTTCTTGTAGGTCGCATAGGTATCCTTAAAAAATGGACTTGTTCTCCCTTTTTGTCCTAGCATCTGGCCTGGCTCTGAGCAATAAATATCTCGCTCGCTGATTTGGTTTGGTTCTGGTATAAACAAATACATACCTTGGCTCTCTCCATCCCATGAAGTCTATTAATGTGATCATCCATGAGTAGTGAAACTCTATTCCTAGATCCCGCACATCCTTGCAGTCATCTAGGAATAAGTTCAAGAGGTATGTGGCCCAACTCACTATGGTGCCTTCTACGCACTGAGCTGCAATTGCGACAACTCTAGCTGAAACTTCCTCCTTGTGACATTTTCTTAGCAACTTGTAGGATAATATTTTCATGCCCAATTGTGTCGTGGCAGTGTTGATCCTCTTGATGTTGATCCCTCTTGTGCCCCTGTCGGTGCCATACGTCTTCTTCATCTCTTCTGATAACACTTTCTCCCTGTCTTTTTCATCCAAAAAATGTGTGGGATCCATGCCCCGGGATGGCAATCTTGTTATGTTGGTCATAGCCTCTACATCTATGGAGACTAGCTTGTCCAACCAGATATCCCCTCCATGCATGACTGCTAACAATTGTTTGATGCATGCGGTTGCGTGCTGACCTCTGCCAAAATGTGGTAGGTCCAACATACCTAAAATTCCTGTCTTCTCCAACCCCGTTTCCCATTGGAGTGGATGAATAATTGGTTCCCCAAATGGATTTGTTCCTACCATCTCCATGTATACCCTCTTTGCAAGTTCCAAAAACTTGTCTTTGTCTTCTACATCATGGTCTGAGTATTTGAGTTTTCCTATATAACCTAGCAGGTCTGGTCCTACCCGTACCCCATATAGTATCCATGGTAGAACGATTTCTACTGCAGGTGTTTTGTGAGGTGACTTGTCTATCTGTATCTTGTCTTTCTGTGGTAGTGGTGGTTGGCTCAAAGTTCTAGCGGCCTCCGGTTATTCCTCAGTATACCATTCTAGCCAACCCGTGACATCGTCGACCATTCCTTCTTGTGGGTGGTCTGATATGGTCATTTGAGACTCGTCTGGCTCAAAAGTTGATTCCCGAATCGACATCTTTCCATTAAATATCAGAGCTAATTCAATGTTCTTTGGTTGCGCCTTCCTCAGGTTTTCTACATCCTGGGTCTGTGTCTCCTGTACTTCTGTTGATCCTTGTATATTTGTTCCCTCCGGTGTTAGATATGGAATTTCTTCTAGTATAGGTGTTGGGTTCACTGGTGTTGTTTCTGGAGATGGGATTTCGTTGACATTGACGATTTTCGGCGACTGTTGTTCACCTTCTTCCACATGTACCCATGACCTGGTTTTAACTCTGGTTGGTCTGGCACTCTGGCTTGCTTCTGTTTGGTTGGGCGGTGCCATGGTGTGGAATATTGAATATTTTTTGGGTTCGAATGGTCTTTGTGATCTCTATGAATTTGATTTGTGCTTTTCAAACTCTATTGCTCTCTGTTTTCTTTCTTTTTGTGAATAGACTGTTTGCTCCCGCATGTGTGTGTTGTATGGGTTTTCCATGAATCTTGTTGAGGATGCTTCCTTCATTATGGGTTTAATGTACCTTAACTATAGGTTCAATGCACCTTTGGCAGTTTTGTACTTTCCATTACTCCAACTTGTCGTATTTAGTTGGCGCGATTAATGTGGTGTCCCATCGGTCCTTGCCTTCTTTTAATTTCACCTAGTGTTGTCATGTCGTACTGCTTTTGCCGACCTTCCTTTCCCCACTTGTTTCCCTTTGTATGTGACCATTTTCCTTCTCCTCATCGAGTTTATGTTCCTAAGTCTGCGTGCTCTTTCTTTCTCCAGTGCGGTACGCCTCTATTGGTATTGTTTCCTGGATGCTGAAACAATTTTTTGTCAAGCATCAGTACTAGATCTTGTTCTTTAAAAGTTTTCTTCTTGATGTGCCTATCATGCCAAGATTTGTCCCTTTCTTTTTGAACTTGTTGGTGGAATCCTGCTAAGATACGGTCTTCCTCCATGGTCATTAACTAATTTATTCGCTTTTGTACTACACCTCGTTCTGTCATTTGTGTAATTGTTGCTATGCACAAGATTTGTACTAAAAATTCTAATGGAACCACTACTTCTTGGCCATAGACTAGTTTGAATGGCGTGTGCCATGTCAAAGTTTTTCATTAGTCATGTAGGCCCATAATATTGTTGGTACTTTGAGGTCCTAGTCATCCCTATTGACGTTACAGATCTTTGTTAGTGCGTTCTCCAACATTTTTTTAAATGATTCCACTGTGCCATTTGCCTATGGATGATATGGTGTGCTCTTTTGATGATGGACTTCAAACTCTTCAGTCATAGCGTTGATGGCGTTGTTTATGAAGTACGTTCCTTGGTCTCTCATCAAAACTCTTGGGCATACAAATCGAGTGATTAATTGCTCAAATAAAAAATGTGTTGTTGTTTCTGTGCTGCAATCCTTCATTGGTATGGCTTCTGCCCATCTTGTTAGGTATTCCTTCGCTGTGATAAGGTACCTTGCTCCTATTCTTTTTGATGGTGGGTTAATTGGTTCCAAAAAGTCTATTGCCCACTTATCACCTGTAATGTTACTTATGGTTGTAATGGCATCTCGTCCCTTCTATTGGGTTTGCCTACTCTTTGATATACATCACATATTTGATAGTACTCCTTTGAGTCTCTGTGAATCGTCGGCCACCATAGTCCTGCGTGTAATACCTTCTGCATGGTAGCTTTGCCTGCATAATTCCCTCCTACTATTCCTTCATGGGATTTTGTTAAAACTCATGGTATTTTGTGTTCTAACACATATCTTCACAAGATGCTATATGCACCCATTTTGTATAGGTGTCATGCAATCGGTTGATAACCGAAAACGTGGATTACCAGGTTTTTCTTCTGCGTGATATTATATTCTTGCAGCACAGTACCTGTGCTCAAGTACTGAATAATATCTGCGAAGTGTTCATCAACAATTTGTACTGGAAATAGCTATGCATCTAGAAAGTTGTCTTATAAATTTGTAAGTTCTTCTCCATTTGTGACTCTTGATAGTTTGTCAGGTCTTGCATTTAATTTCTTGGCTTGATGATTACTTCAAATTCAAATTCTTGAAATAGTAGTAACCATCGACAAATTCTCCCCCCCAACACTGGCTTGTTGACTAGATATTTCAGGGCTGAGTGATCTGTGAACATATTAAAGTGTTTCCCCAATAAGTAATGTCTGAACTTTTGCAGTGCATAGATAATAGCTAGGCCTTCCCTTTCCATAGTGTTATAGTTCTTCTCTGGGTTGGATAACTTTTTTCTTGAAAATGCTATCGGGTGATCCAAGTCTCTCGATCCTAGCTGTCCCAAGATAGCTGCAAGTGCTATGGATGATACATCTACATGCACATGGAATGTCTTCACCCAGTCTAGAAACACTAATATCAGCGTAGTGACCATCTTTTCCTTTAGGGTAACCAGGCCGTGTTGGCACTCGTTGTTCCACTAAAATTTTGTATCCTTTCTTAGCATATTTTCCATTGGTGCAGTAATCTGTGCATATCCTTTGATAAATTTCCTATAGTATCATGTGTGTCCCAATGTCTCTCTTAGATGACAGACTATTTTTGGTGGTGGTAAGTTAACAATTACTGCAATGTTTGCAGGATCTACTAATAAACCCTGTTTGCATACTATATGGATCAATAGTATCCCAAACAGTGTTCTGAATATGCATTTCTTTATGTTCAGTGATATCTGGAACTACCTACATCTTTCTAGCATTAGGCGTAATACTTCTACATGGTATTTCAAAAAACTGTAGACTATCCAATCATCCAGGTATACTTCTAGGAACTAATGTATGAATTCCTTAAATCCAACAATGACTACTCTAGAAACAATTGTTGGTGCATTCTTCAGTCCAAACGACGTGACTATGTATTGGTAGGATCCCCATTCTATCACAAATGTGGTCTTGTATCTGTCTTCTTGTGCTATCTTGATCTAATGGTAGCCCGAGAATCCATCAGTGAATGGGTAGGCTTCGTGTCCACCTACGTTTTCTAACACTTGGTCCATGAATGGTGTAGGGAATGGGTCATGTAGGCATGCATCATTCAAATTCCTCAAGTTGACACATATCCTGATCCCTCCTTGTTTCTTGTCCTGAACTACCATTGGGCTTATCCATTATGATTCTTCGACCATTTCTATGATTCCAAATTCAAGCATCCTATTGATCTTAGCATTAACTTTCTTCTTATATATTGGGTTCAATATGTATGGTCACTGACTGATCGATCTCGCTTCAGGTCTGAGTGGTATCTTGATTTCTCCTAGCTCTCCGGATATACCTTTCATCTCTGTAAATGTTGTGGGAAATAGGTCACTGTACTCGCGCAACAACTCTGTTATTCTTTCTACTATTTGTTCATCCCAGTAGTCTCCAATGTTGGCCATCTTGGGATTCTCGACTGTCCCAATGTTGACTTTATTTACTTTGATCAACGAGGAAATGACTTCTGATTCTATGGGTGGTCCTTCCACATCTCTTTCTCCTTCCTCTTATTCAATCTGAATATTGTGCAGATCGTCTTTGTTTGGTGCTTCCTCTTGCACATGGTAACACGACAACAGTTCCTTGACTGTCTGTTTGTTTCACTGATGCTCTTCTGTGATCATTTCTACTTCTGGTTCTTTGATAAAGATAACTCCTCTTATCTTTTTGAGAGATGCATATATGTTGGGGTTCTCATGTTTGAATGAGAAAATGACTGTAAAATTATGTTGCAATGTTGTCCAGGTCGTAGTTCCTTTGCAATTCCTAGTCTATATACTAATTCGTTAGTATTCCCTCTAGGGTGTCTATAAAATGATGAGGTCATTTCTCTGGGGGTGTCATTTTCCAAAACGTTCTACACTTCTCCAAGTGTTCCACTGGTTCCCTTTGTCCATCATGCTTCTACTGCTTTTTGTTTTCTTGTTCTGTGTCAAACCTTTTGCGCAGTAACCACTTACATTGGTACCAATCTATGATTGTCTCTTTGTGTGCACCCCACCATCTTGCGGGTGTGGCCTTGAGTGATAAATCAAGTGCTAACAGTATCTGATTCTCTAACACTACATCTTCATACTGTGTCAAGAATGTTTCCAAATCGTTTATTCAATGGAAACTGGGTGGTTCCCTAATTTCTGTGCCTACCCATATTACTGTGTGGTCTATTTGTGCAGATATTCTTGTGTATACTTCATGTAGCCTTTGTTTCCAGTTCTCTAAACTGGTATTTGAATCTATTTCAAATGAAGTAATGCTCTGCCAACTGAGTATCCCACTTGCAGTTGGGTTTACGTAATCTTCATCGCGCACAGTTGCTCTGTACAACTAGACGAGTTCCTCTAAGTCTAGGAAAGTGGTTTCTACAAACCTCTCCCCTTCTTATGGGTCTAATGGCATGATGAACCTGTATTCTCTTGACTCAAATGTCATTTTCTGGGTCTTCAAGTTGATTATGGCCTGGTTGTCAAATGCCCAATCGAGACCAAGAAATGTTGGATAAGATGTTGTGTCGTCCACTATTTCAATGACTTCAAAATCTACTTTAGTGCACACTCCATCTAGGTTTATTGTCACTCCTTTGAGTCTACCAATTGGTAGAACTCTATGTTGGTTTTCCGTTTTCAGTTGAACAGGTGAATAGCCTAATGTGGGATCACCCATGCATTTCCATGTTTTCTTTGGTAATACGTTAACTTCCGATCCTAGATCTAGTATGATGTCTACCATATTGAAATCTCCAATGTTGGCATTCAGTCTAAATTCCATACTTGGTCTTGTTCTTGTGTGTAGGTGATTGACATTTTTTGGTTCTAGTTTTCCTTCTATCTCGATGCTACATTTTTCTAGATGTTTTGCAGTATTTTCATAGATGATGGATCATTTAATTCTTTTACACATGATTTCAAAAATCCTTTGATTATACTTACTTCTCCCATGGGTTTCATTTCGTTGGTGTGATCCAATAGTGGAGGCATCTCGTACTTTGGTACTTCCTTGTTTTGTTGCATAGTTGAAGTCAACGTTATGTCTTCCTTTTGAAATTCTTGTCTAGCTTCTTTAAATATTACCTTCTCATTCTACGTGTCGAACTGTTTCCTTGGTTCGATGTTCTTCTTTACCCACTAGTTTTGTACTGGTTCTTGTCGAGCTGCGTCATTTCCTATTTTAGCTCCTCCACAAGTAACTATATTAATGTTTCGTTCTTCCTCCCTTTCTTCCGCTGAAATCCATTGAGCATTCTGGTTGTTCTGGTTCCTCTTTTCCTGGATCTTTACTAATAGTTTTGGACACTCCTCTGTGTCATGGTCCGATGGGCAATAGTACATACAAGTTGCTAGTGGAAGCAAACATTCCCTTGCATACTGTCCCAGTTGTTGACAATTGTGACATACCACTGCTCCTCTACCTCATCCGAAACCTCCTCTTACTCGTCCTCCACCTCTATAGCTTGCTCTACCTCCTCTCAGCGCATTGTAATCAGGCGCCTGATTATACTGCATGGTATTGTACTGAGGTTGTGTCATATTGTACAGTGGTTGCACGTTATTGTATGGTTGTTGCACAGTATTATACTGCTGTTGCGCAGTGTTGTATGGAGCTGGAACTTGATTAAACTATGGTGCGACTTTCCCAGTCATCATTTCTGCCTGCATGCTATATGCATCTGATGTCCTTTCTCGCATCAACTCCACAGTTCTACAATATTTGTCATTGTGGCCCACTGACTTGCAAAAGGTGAAATATGAACTCTTCAGGTCTGTTTGGTATTTTTGCATCATTGTGCAGTGATAGGGATCACGACCTGATTTTTTGCAGATTTTGCACCATAGTCCTCCCGTTGGTAACAGATTTGGCATTCCTACTACCATATACTACACGAATGTTGGACATTCATTCTTGTGGTGTCCTTCTGTCTTGCATGTGGTACACCAAACAACTTCTCGTTTGTCCTTTTTCTTATTCTGATTTAACTAAAATGTTAAGTTCTTTAGATCCTCCTTTAGTTCTTCGATGGTCGGGTCTATCTATTGGTACTAGTTCTCTTCCAGTTGCAAGGATGCCTGCAGAGCCTTTGCTTGTTTCTAGAACTTCTATTTTCGCAAAGCGTATTTTAAGTGTGGGAGCAATGAGTTGACAAATAGGTGTCGATGCTGCATCTCGATTATGAGATATTTTAACTTTCCCTTCAGTTGCTTGAATCTCTGATCAATATCCCATACAGACTCTCCTGGTTTCTGTCTTATTTCGATCATCTCATTCATGTGTTGATCCTTTGAGATCGACTTCTGAAAATCATTTATCAGTAACTTCTTAATGTCAGTCAGTTTCCTTGTTATCCCAGGGGCACTATTTGCGTCTAAAATCATGTACCAGTATAGTGCGCGATATCTTAGCATAATAGCTATTTGCACAAGTTTGGTATCTTCATTAGTGATCTTCTTTAATTCCCATATATTTTCACAAATTCACAAGTGTTTCTTAGGGTCTTTTGTTACTTCTCCTCAAAATTATGGTAACCTGATGGTGGGATCACGTCCTGCCATTCTAAACATTGAACTACTTCCTCCACGCGGTGTAGATACTTGACTAGTGATACTTAAACTGGCTCCTCCAGTTGTTGTTCCTTGTGTATATGCACTTCCTACTGTCTGCCTACTTCTAAACTTCGGTTGTCTAAACAATGGTATTCTCTTTGGTGTAATAGTCTCACATGAGTTTATGGGTTCCACACTGACATTAATATGGATACGATTGTTTCCTTCTCTTCCCATTCTTGGACCTCTTGTCTTCCTCTCATATGTTGTGCACAGGATTTCCTCAATATGATCCACAACCCGAAGATCCTCTACCTCTTCCTCATCACTCACTAAGCCTTCCCTTGTGGCTATGTCTCTCTTCTTGGTATTCACCTTGTATTGGTAGGGTACTTCGCTACATGTCTTTCCAGTTGTCTCCATGATCTGCTTGATCTTGTCGTTGTCCATCATGATCGGGTCCAAAGGTTCCTTCTTATTTCCCTTATCCTTTCCTCCTTCCATTTCTCCTCTTTCTGTTAGTGCTTCCCCCCTTCCCCCATGCACGAGAGAAGTTTAGTTGTCTGACTCCATTGTCAATACTCCTTTATTATACAACAATATCTTAATGGACGTATATAACGATCAAATGTACCTTCGTCAAGGTCCACGTATAAATTCTTTCTCCATTGTGCTATACAAATTCACTATGTCTACTGCAAACTCTGTTATAAACCCTATCACAATATTGTCAAGCCAAAAGTCTACTACACGGGTGAACTTGTTGTTCACCTATTGTAACTGTTCAATCTGTACTAGGGTCCACTCTAGCTATCGAATCTGGTTCATTGTATGGTTATCCTTCAACCTTAGTATCCACTCCTGCAATAAGTGTGGAAAATCTCAGAAAAAGACTTCATGCAAGTCAATAAACACATATTTCTCAAGATACTTGTGGGGTGTTACTCTAGGGTTTCTATTGTCTTTTTGTGCAAACTCTAGCTCTTTTGTTCTTAACCAGCTTTCGATCTCTACTTTTATGGGATTCCACTGTCTCAACATCCCATTTTAATGGCTCATTGCTTTCTTCTTTTCTTCACTCTTTTCTTGCTCAACCTATCTCATCTACTCAACCCTCTCCTATTCCTACCAACGAAAACATAACCATTTGTTAGTTACTCTTCTTCTATATTGTCTGATTTTGTTGATCCATGGTTCATTTCTATTCAGGTTTCCAACAAATCCTCTAAAACTATCGGTCCTCCTGGTAAACCAGAAGGCAACACAACACACAAGATGTGTTGTGCAGTCTCACCCAAGATAGCTTTAATGGGTGGCTGTAAGAATCATGTGTTTACAACCTAGGATTGAGTGTGAGATACGAAGAATGCATATTGAACCATTATTATAACTATAACTGCAATATACTATCATTTACGAATACGTAGGAAATATAACAACTTATTTATTAAGCATAACATATAACTACTGAAAAGATGATAAATACATGCATGCATTCATCACACAACACTGATGTTACTGTGGTTCACCCCTCTTGGGCTATGTCCACAAATAGTTTCCTCTCAACTCTTTTATTATAGTTGTTTTGTCACTATGCGTCACACGCTTACAACTCTTCCCCGTTGGGTAAGATCTATATGAGGTAGAATAGATTGCACCAGGATTCCCAGCCTGTGATCTAACCCTCAAGATCTACCCTCTTTCCTCTTCTTCATCTCAACAACTTATACAAAATAGATCATACAACAAAACATTACATATCAGTTTGCTACAATATCGAATTATCTCTATAACCTATGAACAATAATGATGTAGGAGCATCGTAAGCGACCAACCAAGCGAGCATGAAGGTGGAAGACAACTGGGAAAAGCGTAGCATATGTTTTGCACGATTTGAAATATTTTTGAAGTATTAAGACGTAGATATTAATGTAGTATCTATAAGTGTACTTGCATTTATATCTGGTTGTTCTAAACAGATCGTGAGCATTTTTCTCTCATCTGTCAATGTAAAAGGCATTTAAGCCTAGTTAATGAAAGTAGGTAGGTTTGAATTAATAGATTAGACAGTTTAGAAGAGTAGGAGGGAAAACAAATATAGACACCCTCGCCTTTGTATCATAATAGTGGTTGTATCATTCACAGAGGATAGAAGAAGAGAGTTGTAGCAGGGAGTTGAAAAGGAGAATCCATGTACAAGAGATTTGAATCAAATTTCATGGTGTTATGATGTTTTCTGTTTATACATGGTGAATGGTATGCTTATGGTTGTTTTATTCTCTCTGTTATTCATTTTTTATGAGACTATGCTTTGCATGTATGATTTCATGTTGAATGTTTGAAGTCCATGAGAGAGAGAGAATGAGTTTCAATTGTTTCTCCTCCTGAGTGAGAGAAGTTCCTGCAAGGAGTGCAGTGAAATGTCCACAAGGTGTGCATTGACAAGGGTTCTGAGTTTTATCTCAGAAAGCTCAGGAGAGATACCGTTGTTCTCATTCCAACATAAGTGCAGGTGGAGCAAAGAAGTCGTGAAATGTGTGCGTAGACTAGTTGAAGCCTTAGAATTTATCAACTAAGGTTAAAGATTGAAGGACTGTTGTTGCAGAGGTTACACAGAGTCGAAAGATCAAGTACCTAGAAGTATTTGAAAGTCTACCGCAAGGAGTGTGCACAGGAGTCCTTTCGAGACTTGAGTTTCAAGTGAAATCTCAGGAGGGTCAGCACCTTTGAAAGTACTCAAAGGGAGATGGAGCGAATTTGCCTTGCAGAAGCCAAGTTCAGACGTAGAACACTAGTTCATTTCGCACAAGCTGTCAAGGAGGAAACAAACGGTCAGAATTCTCCGAGGAGAACTTGTGAAGTCACGAGGACTGTAGGATCCAGAGAAGTTTCAAGGTGGATAGGGGAGGACAAAACCATCAGTTTGGTATCAGGAATCATTGTGGACAATTGATCTTGATTTGTTTTGAGCCATCAGATCATTTCGTGGATTCGAAGTTTGTAAGTCCAGAGTGTAAGCCAAAATCCTTGGTCACTCTAACTCCTGAATTGCGAAAAGAATTGTTAAGTGAAGAATTTTGGGATTTCGGTAATTTTGGATTTGAAATATTGCAAATCCTGATGACAAGGAGCTAGGGGCCTTTTCATTGAAAAACTCCAGAGTTGCAAAATGCGAAATACTGTGAAGTGGCGTTTCAGCATTTCGGTGTTTCAGGGTTCGGGAACCCGAGGAGACAGTGGTTTGGAATCGAGAGTCTCGAACCTTTGGTACCCGGAAGCCCAAAATAACGTGGGCCATTGGATCTAAAGGGAGGCTATCAGTCACTGATTCTGTAGAAGGTGCCATTTCAGAATTCGAGGTTTCTAAGTGGTAGGGGGATGGTATTCGAAGGCTGGTTCAAGTCCCAAAAGCTGGGAAGAGTGACAGGTGGCAGGAATCCATGCCAAAGACCAAGGACAGTTGAGAAGACAAGTGGCACGTACTCATTTCTAGGTAGTTTCAATACCCATTGACCATTTCGGGGTTTTGGAGGTTGAAGAGCCAGGAGCTTTGCATCAGGATTTGCGAAGTCGTGAAGTCCGAAACTCCAAATCAGCGAAAAGTTTCGTTGGAAGTCAGTCTTTTGCTGAATGCATCGGGGTTCAACATTTCAGTATTTTTGAAGACAAGATATCGGGGTTCTTTGTTCTGGAACTCTCGAAGTCACAAAACGCGATACAGCTGTGGAGGAGGACGCGACCGAAGATTTCAGCATTTCAGGTTTAGGTGGGTGGAAGAGCCGAAAACTCGACAACAAAAATCACAAATTCGTAAAATCCAAAGTCCCGATTTGGAAAAGGGCGCGATCAATTTATTTTGGTCAAGAGATTTGAGTGACGCTTTGTGTTTGATCACATGGGGCATACTCATAAGGAACTGTGGATACACCATCGTGTGTGTGAAGGATTCCCTGTGGGGAAAATCAAAGAGTCAATTAGACTCATGAGGGAAGATTTAGGATGATCCTAAGCGGATCTCGGCCCGAGGGTTGGGGATCTGCACCAAGTGGTATCATAGCCTAATTTTGTCTGTACATTTCAGGCAGAAGGAGATAGAGAAAAAGGAGTAGTCTGATATGCACCAAGTGGTATCAGAGCTTGAATATGTTTGTATATTGCAGACGGAGGAAGCAGGAGGAAGAAGAGTGCTCTGATACGCATCAAGTGGTATCAGAGCACATAACAAATTATTTTCTTTCCGTAGCATAGAAAAGAGGAGCATTTTACAGCCATGTCACCAAGGAGAAGAGACAGATGAATGCCTGATCCACCCATGGAAAGAGAAATGCGTGAGTTACATGGCAGGTTGATGCCATGGAGACAACACAGAGGTGCACAATTGACGCTGGGGATATCAGTGAAGCTGAAAGTCAAAATGAAGCTGGAAATGAAGGAGAAGAAGTTGCAGTCGAGGATGCTATGGATGAACACCTATTCAGGGCTGTTGCAAGGATAGGTGCCAGAGCAAAGATGGAGATTCCCATGTATGAGAGACACTTAGATGTTGAACAGATTCTACATTGGATTAGAGCTCTGGATAAATATTTCGACAATGAATATGTCAAGGAAGACAAGAAAGTCAAAGATGTCATTACCAGACTTAAAGGGAATGCAACATTGTGGTGGGATGAACTGTAGGTTGACAGACGCTGCAAAGGCAAGCATAAAATCAAGAGATGGGATAGAATGGTTTCGAGGATGAAGGCCAAATTTATACCCAAGGATTATCAAATCACTATGTTTTGGAGGATGCAGAATTTGAGAAAGAAGTCGATGTCAGTGAAAGAATACACTGAATATTTCTAGAAGATAAACATCAGAGCAGGTCATCGGGAAAGCGATGATGAAAATATTTCCAGATACATGAATGGTCTGCGATATGACATTCAATATGAGATGAGCTTGATGACCCTTCAGAATGTGGAAGATGCTTATTAGATGGCTCTGAAAGCTGAAGAGAAGCTGAGAAGGAAGAAAGGTCAAAGAGGCCAAGGCAGAAGTCAGGCCAGAGGAAAAACAATTGCCCAATACAGAACTCATAAACCTAAAGAAGAAGGGAAGAAACCTCAAACTCAACTTGAGAGAGGTGGAAGTTCACATAGAGGGAAATATGCTGATAGAAACACTTTTCCTCGAGCCAGAGGAAGAGGAAGAGGTAGAGGCGGTGAATTAAAATGCTTTGTCTATGGAAATATTAGACATAAATCTTATGAGTGTCCGGATAAAAAGAAAGAGGGCAGTGAAACTCACATTTCCGAAGCACAAGGACAGAACGTTGAGGCAGAAGATGCTGAGGGTGAAAGATCCTTAATGATGAGGAAAGTTCTCTTGAAGCTAGAGAAGGAGGCAGAGAACCCAGCCCAAAGAAATAGTCTATTTCGGACTGCTTGCAAAACCAAAGACAGAGTATGCAAAGTCATAGTGGACAACGATAGCAAAAACAATCTTGTATCTACAGAGATGGTAGAAAAGATGGAGCTGGAGACTATCGTACATCCAAGCCCATACAAAGTTTCGTGGCTACAAAAAGGACATCAGGTAAATGCCACTAAACAATGTTTAGTTGAATTTAAAATAGGAGGATATAAGGATGGAATATTATGTGATGTCATTCCCATGGATGTTTATCATCTATTGCTGGGTATACCATGGCAATGTGACAGGAAGGTGATTCATGATGGGAGAAAGAACACGTACACCCTGGAGAAAAATGGTAGGACTCACATGTTGTTGTCGATTAAGGATAAAGAAGTGAAACCAGAAATGAGAAACACTGTACTTCTCATGAGTGGGAAGGAACTTCTTAAAGAGGTTAAGAAGAAGGAAGACACACAATTTATTGTGGTCAGGAAGCCCATAAATGTTTTGACTAGTACGAGGATAGATGATTTACCAGAATAAATCTAGAAATTGTTGGGAGAGTTCACTGATATAGTAGTGGACGAACTACCTTGTTCGTTGCCACTGATCAAGAGTATAAGCCATCAAATTGATATTATACCTGGAGCCAGTTTACCAAACAAAGCAATGTACAGGTTGACGTTGTAGGAAAATGAAGAAGTTAAGAGATAGGTCCAGGACTTAACGAACAAAGGATTGATTAGAGAAAGCTTGAGTCCATGCGTTGTTCCAACAATGCTCAGCCCAAAGAAAGATGGAGGCTGGAGGATGTGTACAAACTCAAGGGAAATCAATAAGATTACTAACAGATATAGGTTTCCATTGCCAAGGATGGACGACTTGATGGATTGCTTGAGTGGAGCAAGATTTTTTTCAAAGATTGATTTGAAAAGCGGATATCATTAGATTCGCATGAGAGAAGGTGATGAATGGAAGACAACATTCAAGACGAATGAGGGGTTGTATCAATGGCTTGTCATTCCATTTGGCTTAACAAATTCACCCAGTACTTTCATGAGATTGATGAACGAAGTCCTGAAGGATTTCATAGGGAAATTCGTCATTGTATATCTTGATGATATATTAATTTTTAGTAAGACAAAAGAAAAGCACTTAAAACATTTAGCTATAGTGATGAGAAGATTACAACAAGAGAAATTGCTGATAAATATGAAGAAATCATCAGTTATGAGGACATAACTCATTTATTTGGGTTTTGTTATCTCTGCAAATGAGTTGAAAATGGATCCAGAAAAGGTAAATGCGATTAAGAATTGGCCATCGCCAAAAAATGTGTTTGAAGTTCGAAGCTTACATGGTTTGGCAAGTTTCTATAGGAAATTCATTCGAAACTTCAGTGGAATCAGAGCACCAATTATGGATACGGTGAAGAAAAGACACAAATATTTTCACTGGACATAAGAAGTAGAGAAGAGTTTCAATCTGCTGAAGAAGAAGATCACGGAGCAACCAATCCTGGTTTTGCCAAACTTTAGCAAGACATTCCAGGTCAAGTGTGATGTGAATGGATTTGCAATTGGAGCAGTCTTGAGCAAGATGACAGGTCGATCGCATACTTTAGTGAAAAAATGAATGAAGCGAAAATTAAGTACTCAACATATGACAAAGAATTTTATGCAGTCATACAAGCACTGAAGAAATGGAGACATTATTTGGTTCCTAAAGAGTTTGTTTTGTACAGTGATAATCATTCTTTACAATTCGTGACTCAACAGGAGAAGTTGAACCAAAAACATGTTAAATGGGTTGAATTCATGCACAATTTTACTTTTGTAATTAAGCATATTTCTAGAGCTGCTAACAAAGTTGTTGATGCTTTGAGCAGGAAATGTTTGCTTATGCAGAAATTCAAAGTCAAAAATTTGGGTTTTGATAACCTCAAAGAAATGTATAGGAATGACCCAAATTTTAAGGAAGCGTATAAGGCATCTAAGAATCCAATTCTCAGGGAAAAAAACCAATGGAACGAATATATGATCCAAGATGGATTGTTATTCAGGGGCAATCAACTATGTATTCCAAAATGCTCCATGAGGGAGAATTTGCTGAAAGAAAAACACAGTGGAGGATTGGCTGGACACTTCGGTCATGATAAGACGTTCTCAAAATTGAATGGCTCATATTTTTGGCCAGGGATGAGGACAAATGTTAAGAAATTTGTGGACAGGTGCAGAATTTGTCAACACAGAAAATGGAAAAGGCAGAACACAGGGTTATACTAGCCATTACCCATACCAGAAAGGTCGTGGGATGCAGTGAGAATGGATTTTATATTGGGACTTCCAAGAAAACAAAGAGGATATAATTCGATCTTTGTGGTAGTCTACAGATTTTCAAAAATGGCACATTTCATACCATGCCAAAAAACCAGTGACGCAACTCATATTGTGAACCTGTTTTTCAAAGAAGTTGTCAGACTTCATGACATGCCAAGAAGTATCATTTTTGATCGAGATACCAAATTCGTTGGACATTTCTGGAGGACTTTGTGGAAGAAGTTGGGGACAAGTTTGTCTTTTAGCTTAGCATATCATCCTCAAACTGATGGGTAGACAGAAGTCGTGAACAAAATCTTGGGAGACTTTTTGAGGAGCTTAGTGACTGAACACCACAGCCAGTGGGATCACATTCTTCCACAGGAGAAATTTGCTTACAATGATTCACTCAACAGAAGCACAGGGCAGAGTCCATTCCAAATTGTATATGGAATGCAGCCAAGGGGAGTTTCTAAATTGAAAGATTCAGAACAAAATGAATTCAGAAGTGCTAGTGCAGAGGATTTTGTAGAAGCAATGAAGGAGCTTCACAGTCGAATTAAGGAACGATTGCAGAATTCAAATCAAGAATACAAGCACAGAGCATATCAACACAGGTGAGAACTTCAATTTGAAGTTGGTGATCTAATTCTTGCACATGTGAGGAAGGAAAGGTTCCCAAGGGGAACATATAACAAACTAAAGATGAAAAATATTGGACCGTGCAAGGTCACAAGGAAATTTGGGGAAAACACATATGAGATTGAATTACCCCATGGGATCGGAATTTCACCGATATTCAATGTTGTGGATTTGTACCCTTACATAGCTGAAGAAGTAGTAGAAGAGGAGGAACAGAAAGAAGTTCAATGGAAAAAACAAATGGATGTAGCTAAAAAGCCACAGATGGAAGGCATAATTGATAAGAGAGTCAGCAAGAAGACCAAGAGAAAAGAGAATTTTGAATACTTGGTCAAGTGGAAAGGACATCCAATTGAAGATGCCAGTTGGGAAGATGAAGAAGAAATTGAAAAGCATGGACAAACCATGCAAGAGCTCATGAAAAGGAGTTCATGAAAATGTTCAAGCGAGGGAGTATGATGTAGGAGCATCGTAAGTAGCCAGCCAAGCGAGCATGAAGGTGGAAGACAACTAGGAAAAGCACATCACATGTTTTGCACATTTTGAAATATTTTTGAAAGATTAAGAAGTGGATATTAATGTAGTATCTAGAAGTGTACTTGCATTTATATCTGGCTATTGTAAATGGATCGTGATTGATTTTCTCTCATCTGTCAATGTAAAAGGCATTTAAGCCCAATTAATGAAAGTAGGTAGGTTTGAATTAATAGATTGGATAGTTTAGAAGAGTAGGAGGGAAAATGGATATAGACACCCTCACCTTTGTATCATAGTAGTGGCTATATCATTAGCAGAGGATAGAAGAAGAGAGTTGTAGCAAAGAGTTGAAAAGGAGAATCCATGTATAGGAGCTTTGAATTAATATATGAAGCTTTGAATCAGATTTCATGGTGTTATGATGTTTTATGTTTATAGATGGTGAATAGTATGATTATGGTTGTTTTATTCTCTCTGTTATGTATTTTTTATGAGACTATGCTCTGTATGTATGATTTCATGTTGAATGTTTGAAGTCCATGAGAGAGAGAGAATGAGTTTCAATTGTTTCTCCTCCTGAGCGAGAGAAGTTCCTGCAAGGAGTGTAGTGAAACGTCCGCAAGGTGTGCATTGACAAGGGTTCTGAGTTTTATCTCAGAAATCTCAGGAAAGATACTGTTGTTCTCATTCCAATAGAAGTGCAGGTGGAGCACATAAGCCATGCAAGGTGTGCACAGGCTAGTTGAAGCCTTATAATTTATCAACTAAGGTTAAATATTGAAGGACTGTTGTTGTAGAGGTTGCATAGAGTCAAAAGATAAAATACCTAGAAGTATTTGAAAGTTTGCCACAAGGAGTGCACACAGGAGTATTTTCAAGACTTCAGTTGTAAGTGAAATATTTGGTGGGTCAGCACCTTTGAAAGTACTCAAAAGGAGACAAAGTGAAGTCTCCTTGCAGAAGCCAAGTTCAGACGAGGAACACTGGTTCATTTCGCAGAAGCTGTCAAAGAGGAAACAAACGGTTAGAATTCTCCGAGGAGAAATCGCGAAGTCGTGAGGACCGTAGGATCCAGAGAAGTTGCAAGGTGGATAGGGGAGGACAAACCCATCAATTTTGTATCAGGAATCAATGTGGACCATTGATCGTGATCTTTTTTGAGCCATCAGATCATTTCGGGGATTCGGAGTTTGTACGTCCGGAGTGTAAGCCAAAATCCTTGGTCACTCTAACTCCAGAATCGCGAAAATAATTGCTAAGTGAAGAATTTCGGGATTTCGGTAATTTGGGATTCGAAATACCGGAAATATTGATGACAAGGAGCCAGGGGCCTTTGCATTGAAAAACCCCAGAGTTGCGAAACGCAAAATACTTTGAAGTGGCGTTTCGACATTTCGGTGTTTCAGGGTTTGGGAACCCAAGGAGACAGTGGTTTGGAATTGAGAGTCTCGAACCTATGGTACCCAAAATCCCAAAATAACGTGGGTCGTTGGATCTAAAGGGAGGCTATTAGCCATTGATTCCATACAAGGAGCCATTTCGAAATTCAGGGTTTCGAAGTGGTAGGGGAATGGTAGTCGAAGGCTGGTTCAAGTCCCGGAAGCCGGGAAGAGTGACAGGTGGCAGGAATCCACGCTAGAGATCGAGGAAAGTTGAGAAGACAGGTGGCACATACTCATTGCCAGGTAGTGTCAATACCCATTGACCATTTCAGGTTTTTAGAGGTTGAAGAGCCAGGAGCCTTTCATCAAGATTTGTGAAGTCGCAAAGTCTGAAACTCCAAATCAACGAAAAGTTCCGTTGGAAGCCAGTATTTTGCTGAACGCATCAGGGTTCGGCATTTCGGTATTTTAAAAGAAAAGAGGTGAGGGTTATTTGTTCTAGAACTCTTGAAGTCATGAAATGCGATACAACTGTGGAGGAGGATGCGACCGAAGATTTCATCATTTTGGCATTTCGGGTTTCGGTGGTTTGAAGAGCCGAAAACCCGACAACAAAAATCGTGAAGTCGCAAAATTCGAAGTCCCGATTTGGAAAAGGGCGCGATCAATTTATTGTGGTCAGAATATTTGAGATATTCTTTCAACTTTTTGTTTGATCACATGGGGAATACTCATAAGGACCTATGGATACACGGTCGTGTGTGTGAAGGATTCCCTGTGGGGAAAATCAAAGAGTCAATCAGACTTAGGAGGGTAGATTTAGGATGATCCTGAGCAGATCTCATCCCGAGGGTCGGGGATCTACACCAAATAAAAAAAACCCCACCGACCCCTCTATGATAGCTAAGTATATATATTTATACGTTTCTATCTCTTTAGCGATTACAATGTGTTATCTCCTTAAATAACACAGTCAAATTTGTTTATTTTATGTGATAGGAAGTCATTGAAAAATACATTTCTAAATTTTTGAAGGTTCATTTTTTAGAGCCTTCGGTTTGTAATAAAGTTTGGAAACATTTGATTTGGTTTTCCCTTCACAAAATTCAAAACTTAGGTTTCGGTAGCTAAGTGCCTTTCCAAAAGGGCTTCTAAGCCACCGAAAGTGCAGAAATTATGCGTTTTTACTGCACTGAGTCATCATTTTCAAATGATGATTCTGAACGATTGAAGAATCTTTTTGAGAAACAGGAGGAGGTTTGTGTTAATAACACATAAAAGAACAATAACCTCTCTCATTTTTCCTACAGGTGTCATATATTGGGAGATTCAAATTCATCTCTAAGCCCTAATTTTTGGATCTCAGAATTTCCTTGTTTGACACATGTTTTTGAAATGTCGATCCAAGGAAACTGAAAACGAATCTCAAAAAACTGAGAGATTTTTTTTCTCAAAGCAAATCAATATACAAAATCCTCTTCTAGTTTTTACACAATGTTTTTTGTTTGAGAGATATGGGTAAATCTTTGAGAAGCATATTTCCATAAATTTCCATCTTTTCCAGCCACCTCACAAATTCAAATTTGAGATAGGAGAAGAGGTTATCAAATCCGTCTTTTGAGGATCTTGAAACTGTTTGTAAAGGCTATAAATCCAAGAAAATTTGATGAACAAAAGGGGGGAAATTTAGTCCTTGAGGCTGATGGTTCGACTTTGAGTACTATACTTATTGTATATTCTGAAAAGACTCTTTCTATAATATATTCAGCCTATGAGATTCTTTCATTGATATTGTTAGATCTTCTTTTCCTTTTCAGTTTTATTCTTATGAATTGAACTATGTTCTTTATCTGCATTTACATAGTCCATAGGTGACTATCATCTCACCATTTGATTAGTGAACAAAGGATCATAAATAACCTTACTAGTTTCTTGACCCATCATATGTATTATTTCATATATGTATGTTCTGGTTAATTGATTAGTTTCTCTTCTATTTGATACACTCCTATCTGATATTAGCTCTTGAAGGCCTTTCACTATTGAATAAGATTAGACAATCTTGTGAGACAATCCATTAATATAGTTAGTCATCTTGATCCAACCTCACACCTATTATTGAGAAAATAATTTCCAAAAAGATTAAGTTACCAGGCATCTCTGACTTATAGCCTAGGAGAGTTTCCTGGGGTGATAACAAATTGGCGCCGTTGCTGGGGAGAGGATATTGAAGCTCAGCTTCCCTGGGAGACGACATAGATCCAACTTTGATGATAGACGAAGCTTGGACATGATTTGGTTGTAATCATCTATCTGACGACTCCATGAAGGACGAATCCAGTGGCGACTCCATTGTTCTGAAATCTATTGGCAACTCCACTAGTACGAAATGAACAAGATCTTATCTAAGAGGTATGCATTCTGTGATTTTTCAAAGATTGTTGGTTTCCCTAATCCAATGCCTAGTAGAGATGAATGGGAAAATAGCCTTCCTAGATTTTGAGGTGAAGATTGGGAAGTACCAGCTGAACATTTGTTGGACTTTCATGATTGCATTCATTGCTTGCAAGTTGTGCATGAGGATGTTCAGATCTGGCTCTTCTATTTTTCATTAGAGGGGATTGCTCGTGATTGGTACCGGTCTCTTCCTATTGCCAGTATCAACTCTTTGGCAGATTTTCATGCTTCTTTTCATGTGTTTTGTAAAGAAAATTTTCCAGCTATTCTTCTATATCCTGAATGTTGTCATGAATTCAATTTATTGAATGAAGAACTAAACATTCATGAAGATTTTACTTCAGTAGAAGATATCTCTCATTATGATCGAGATATTGATGATCTTCAGGATGTTAACCATTATATAGATGCTTTTGACATTGTACCAAATGCATTCACTGTCTTGGGTTGTCATGAAGATCATATATTTCCATTCAAAAATCCAAAGCATGATCAACAGATTGATATATCAGCAGATGAAAGTTTCAAATCTACTGCAAATACGAAGAACAATCCTCAACTTTCAGATTTGCAAAAAAAGGGAAATTGCAGCAGATCTCAAGAGGAAGATGATGAGCATAAAAGTTTAGATCAAAAGTTAACTATGCATGTTTCTCTAGCAGATGTCCAACAACCTACATTCAACATCGAGATTAGTGAAGGTAGCGAGCATCATCACTTCAATCTGCAGTTGGATCAACAACTGAAAGAGGTATTCTTTTATGGTTTTTATGACCATGTTGCTGACTATTTTGAATATATGAGTAGTATGAATGTCAAAACATTTTTGTGAGATGAATATTTTTTCTGTCATCAACCATATTTCTTCATGTTACACTCTCTATTATTTTTGGGGTCAAAATCAAGAACAAGATCAGTAAATCGGTTTCTAACATGGCTTCATTGGAAGCATGAATTCACTTGATAAGAGGTAATACAATTGGTTAGCATAGGAGTTAGCAGAAAAATAAGCTCTTCATACAAGCAAGTAGATTGTTTTCAGTTTCTTGAATAAGCAAGGCAGGTCACAGGTTTGAAGAGATCAATGGTAAGGCCAGATGACTCCTGCCCAATGGTGAAGGTGAATGGAACTATTAGGTTTTTGGAAACCTCACAGGGAGGTCTCCATTCCAGTTGAAACTTGATATTAGCGCTCAAAATATACTGGAAATTTTTAGCGCCTTCATCCAATTGAGGCTAGATTTTCCATCTTTGGACGATATTTAACCAGCGTCATAATTTCAAGAATTCTCCAGATAGTATTGACAAGCTCCCATTGATTGACTTTGCCCAGAGACTCCTATGACTCTGCCTTCTGACTTGCATTCCTAAAAATGAAATGATTAATGTTTCCCAAGTGTCAATCTCTAATCATATTCCTAAGCCTAACCTAGCTTATGAGTTTTATAGATTTTACCAAAAGATTGGAAAGTCCCATAGGCCGATTCTCATGTCAATTCATTAATCGGTTGAACGCCAAGTCAATCTCCTACATATCTCATCGATTCTATTCAAATCACAATAGTCCAACCAACATCAGCCCAGTGCAATTGCCAAGTTTCATAGCCATTCACACCTCATTGATTTAATGATGTGTATGTTGGCATATCTAAAGTTGATCACCTATAATCCCGATATATATGGGATTCTGTTCATCAAATAAATGAAAAGAAATGCTCATACACATGCCAGGTCGACAAGCTAGGAGCAAGCATCGAGTCCATATGTCACAATAATACTCAAAACAAACCAAACAACTGAGCGTTAGTGCCAAGTTTCAGGGGATCAAAGGGTTTGAGATTTGAGCATTAATAAAATCAGATTACAGGTGTTGAGGGTTTGATTGTTAATCGCCAAAGTTTAAGTTGCAGGGTTTCAAACTCATTATCAGCAGATCAGATCATCTATTGAAGAAGTCGTTTGAGGTAAAATAATATGAATACCAGGTGTTCTCGTATCTACAAAGGACATACTTGTGTTTCTCTACTCTATGTTTTTCCATCACTGAGAATCATCCAGAATCAATACTTGCTCATCTTTCTGCACTTCAACATTTTTCAAAGAATAGAAGAAAATCATGTTGTTTTCCTCCTAACCCGACATATGTTTTTGGCATCATTAAAAATAGACTTAAGAGAAAGATCCTGGTTAACATGAAGCTACCTTAGATGCATTCAATGTTCTTCTCTTGCGTGATGACATTCGGGCAACTGATTTGATAGGAAGGTTTTCTGTAAAGGAAGATGTCCATGCTCTCTCTGCTTGGCTAAAATCCTATGTGACTTCATACAGAGCAAAATATTTAAGCGTCTGCATAGTAGCTTGTGCTATGTTATTGTTAACAGATTTGGAGCTGAATATTTTCTTAGAAATAAAGATGACATCAGATCTGTCTTCGTAGAAACCAATAGAGAAAATTCTGGAGAGTTTGCAAATGCAAAGCTTGGTCATAATGTAGAATATATTGGCTTTGGAGATGAAGGCAACAAATATGTTTTTTGCAGTTTGTCAAAGTTGTCAAAACCTTTTTCAATAGATTTTATAGAAGTGAGATACATGTTCAACATCCTTTCAATCTCTCACACTTGTTTTATAATCTTAAGTTGTTGAAGGTTCCAGGGAATCAACTATTATATCTACAATTAAAAATTGAAAGATGTTGTCGTATAAATTATATTCTGGGAATAGAGCAGAGGAAAATGGAAACCCTGCTGATCATCCAGACCCTGCTCAGGCTCTAGAGTCCCTAGGGAACAACATTGAATATCAAAAAGATGAGAGAACCTGCATTTCTAGATTAATTATGTGCAACATTAAGAGGAACCTGAGTGGATTGAAATGTTGTTGTCATCATCACCAAATCAATTTTGATCACTCTCAGAAGAAGCCAAGTAATACATTTTTGAAGATTTTAAACATTTAAAAAAGTTACATCTTTTGGTGGCTTAGGAAAACATAATGATTGTTCATTAGCCACTAAAAGCAGAGCTTTCGGTGCTTAACAGGCCCAGATTTTCCTCTCTTAACCACCGAAAGCTGAAACATGGCAGAGAGGTCATATTTTTGCCCAGATCTGACTTTTTCTCAACCCAATGTTTCGAGGTTGGTTTCTAAAGATGCATAATAATTAAATACATCATATTTAAGGTTTTATCTTGATGTATGATGTGTTTAAGGAAGTGTAAAAGTAAAATTGGTGACCTAGTTTATGAGCAAAAAACTGTCTTTTTTGCCAAAAGTGGAAAATTTGAATTATTTCACTTCCTATGAAGATTCATCAGCCTTGGAAGGCTTTCTACATCTATAGAAAAGCTTATGTAGGGCATGGCTATGTTATTGTGAACAAATTTGGAGATTTATATAATGACCAAGATATCTTCCAGACTTTTTGAAAGGGACAATATTGTTCTGCTACAACAGGTTACTAGAATCAAGAATCAAGTTTTGCAGTTTTGAAACAGATTTCACAAATCTACAATTTTGGTGGCTTAGGAGGGCTTTCATATCTGTCCTTAGCCACCAAAACCAAATCTTTCGGTGGCTTACAAGTTAGAATTTCGGCTCTCTAGCCACTAAAACCACAGAGAAGTGTAGAATGGAACTCTTTTTGCACAGATCCAAGTTTTATCATTCTACAAGGCACGAGGATGATTTATAAGGGAAGGTTATAATTACAAGGATTTGTTTCAATGTGTTGTTCCAGTTTTTGAGGTGCCAACAATGTGAAATAGATGAAGTTTGTTTCCTATTTGTGGCAAAGAATGACTTGTTTACCAAGGTGGCATTCTTGACTTATCCCACAGTATAGAGAGATCTGTTGCAGTTGTCGAAGACATGAAGACTATCCAGATAAAGGCTACATGTTTACAGAGGATCAGTTCTAAAGGAAAAATGACTCCATAGACCAATAGGAAAATCATTGGATCTGAGGTTCTTGAAACCTCACAGGGAGGCTTTCATCCCCAGAAGGAGCTAGATGTTATCTCCTCAAATAACACAGTCAAATTTGTTTATTTTAGGTGATAGGAAGTCATTGAAAAACACATTTCTAAATTTTTGAAGGTTCACTTTTTAAAGAATTAGGTTTGTAATAAAGTTTGAAAAACATTTGATTTGGTTTTCCCTTCAAAAAATTCAAAACTCAGGTTTCGGTAGCTAAGCGCCTTTCCAAAACGGCTTCTAAGCCACTGAAAGTGCAGAAATTCTGCATTTTTACTGCGCCGAGTCATCATTTTCAAATGATGATTCTGAATGATTGAAGAATATTTTTGAGAAACAGGAGGAGGTTTTTGTTTCTAACACATCAAATAACAATAATGTCTCTCATTTTTCCTACAGGTGTCATAGATTGGGAGATTCGAATTCATCTGTAATCCCTAATTTTCGGATCTCAGAATTTCCCTGTTTGACACATGTTTTTGAAATGCATATCCCAAGAAACTGAAAATGAATCTCAAAAAATTGAGAGAGGTTTTTTATCCCAACAAACCAATCTACAAAAGACTCTTCCATTTTTTACACAACAGTTTTGGTTTGAGAGATATGAGTAAATCTTTGAGAAGCATATTTCCAGAAATTTCTATCTTTTCCAGCCACCTCACAAATTCGAATTTGAGATAGGAGAAGAGGTTATTAGATCCATCTTTTGAGGATCTTGAAACTATTTGTAAAGTCTATAAATCCAAGAACAATTGATGAAGAAAAGGGGGGAAATTCAGTCCTTGAGGCCGATGGTTCGACGTTGAGTACTACACTTATTGTATATTGTGAAAAGACTTTTTCTATAATATATTCAGCCTGCGAGCTTCTTTCATTGATATTGTTAGATCTTCTTTTCCTTTTCAGTTTTATGATTATGAGTTGAAATATGTTCTTTATCTACATTTACATAGTACATAGGTGACTATCATCTCACCATTTGATTAGTGAACAAACGATCATAAGTAACCTTACTAGTTTCTTGACCCATCATATGTATTGCTTCATATATGTATGTTCTGGTTAATTGATTAGTTTCTCATCTATTTGATACACCCCTATATGATAATATCTCTTGAAGGCCTCACACTGTTGAATAATATTAGACAGTCTCGTGAGACAATCCATTAAGATAGTTATTGATCTTGATCCAACCTCACACCTATTATTGAGAAATTGTTTCCAAAAAGATTAAGTTACCAGGCATCTCTAACTTACAACCTAGGAGAGTTTCCTGGGGTGATAACACAATGCATTACCCTAAAATGTAACCCTACCATCGTTAGGTCTTCCTCCCATGCATGTGTGTTGTTCTTCCTTCCATCTGTTTCTTTCCTTGCATGTGCACGTGCTCTGTTTCCTTCTAGTTGTCACTTTCCTTGTGCATGCTTTCTTTCCCAACAATGCCTTTCTTTTCTGCTTTGGCCTTTGGCCTACCTCCAACACCTAGGCACTTTTCATATTGTGAATTCCCAGACAGGTGGGCTCTATATTGAACTTCCATTGTTTCATTACCTACAAACAACACCCAGACCTCCTCCATATGCAAATTTGTTGTTGCACTCCCACATCATACCCTCTTCTGTGATACATAGTTTGCACACGAAATTTATGAGACCGGGAATTTGACCTTCGAGTCCTCACATCTCTCAGGGACCTATTCTCACCCCATTTTGAAGCCCCTACTTCTGCTTTCCGTATTTTTCAATTTCTTGGAATCTCTTTCGCCCCTCCAATTCCATACTTACCCGAATTTTTTCGCTTGCAGATTCTCGGACATGCTGAATAAACTTCTAGTGTTCCTCGACCTACAAACAGTCCCCCCCACTTCCAAGATACACAAATTGATTTCTGGACTCCTACATCAACCCTCTTCTGTGTTACACATTATGTACTAAAATTTTCGTTCAATACAATTTGACCGTCAGGCCCTCATGTCTCCTCTAGGACCCTTGTCAGCCTATTTTGATGCTCATCCACTCACTTTCCATGGCCATTTATTACAATATCTTTCACAGATCATCAGGTTGGGGGGTTCAGATAATTTCCAATTCCTCGTCATTGTTTTATGTGCCTTCCACCTCCACACTTCTTTCAAAGTATATGCAATAAGTATATAACTTCTCTAGAAACATGCACAAAATATCTTGCCAGGAAATGGAATATCCATTATAGATGTGAATATATTATCCCTTCTTTTCCATCTTCTATACTTAAACAAATTCCTATTTCTCTTTTCACTGTGCTTTACCTTTCTCATCACTTAGTCGTTTTTCTGAAAATATCTAGCTGTGTGGGTTGGCGGACTTGCGAGTTCAGGACTCCTACATCAACCCATATTCCATGTTACACTCAAAAGTTATGATCAATACAATTTGACCGTCAGGCCATCAAGTCTCCTCGGGAACCCTTGCCAACCTATCTTGGAGCTAGTCTTCCAGATTCCTACATCAGTCCCTCTTCTATGTTACATAGTATGCACTGAAAATTTATGATCAATACAATTTGACCGTCGAGGCCTCATGTTTCCTCGAGAACCCTTTTCATCCTGTTTTGAAACTCGTCTGACTATTTTCCACGACCATTTCTTGAAATTTCTTTCACAAATTGTAGACAATTTTGTATTCCTAGTCACTGTTTTTTGTGCTCGCCACCTTCACACTTTTTTCCAAGTATATGCAATAACTATATAAATTCTCCATAAACATGCAAAAAATATCTTTCCAAGAAATGGGATATCTATTACAGATGTGAATATATTAGCCCTTATTTCCTATCTTCTATACTTAGCCAAATATTCGTTTCTCTTTTCCTTGAACTTTATCTTTCTACTCACTTATTCTTTTTTCCAAAAATGTATAGCTGAGCGTGTAGGAAAACTTGCGGGTTCATGTTTGCACTCATGCTCTTATATCGTGACACTGACCGATTGTTTCCCCATTCCATACCCAACCACTTCTCCAACCGCGGATTCTTGGTAGGCGAGCTCTAGATTGGACTTCTATTGTTCCATGACCTGTGAAAAGTACACTGACTTCTATGATATACAAATTTACAACTGGACTCAAATAATAATGTCTTCCATATTACAATCTACCTATCATGCCCTCTTTCATGCTACACATTTTTCATTGAAAACTTTCAAGATATACAATTTGACCGTCAGGTCCTCACGTCTCCTGTGGAACTATTGTCACCCCATTTTGAAGCCCGTATGTCTACTTTCCATACTTCTCCATTTCTTCAAATTTATTTTTTGGATCGTCGGGTTAGCGGGTTCAAGAAATATCCAATTCCTAATCATTTTTTCCTATGCCCGTACCCTTTTGCAATTAGAAATTAGCACTTATATATAAGATATTATTTCTAAGTATGTAATTAACAAGTGTTAATTCTAAACTAGGATTAGAGGATATCTCCCATTGATATGAATATATATATATATATTTTATGGATGGCTATATTATCCCTTTCGAGTGTTAATTTAAAACACCATGGAATGTCATTTATGCGTCGTTGGGTTGGTCCATGTTGACACAGGGGCAGACACAGGGTTCAATGCTACAAGAGCGCACCAACAAAACCCTAACTACCGGCCCTTTCGGAAACACCTATGAAGCAGATGAAGTCTCACCCAAGGTAGAGGCAAGGGTGGTTGCAAGAATCCCAGCTAAGGTTGTAGACACCTTAGCATCGACAATTCATCAATAGTCAATCCTTATTATACTTTGTAGATAGCACAAAGCATCGCAACATTCACTTAGATCTAAGGTATCTTAGTACTTAGCAACAATAAAACAGATTAGATCCAGTAGATCAACACTATCAAATCTACTATTCATACACATCTAATAAGCACAAAGCATAAATATATCCACCTAAATATATCAAAGCACTTAGCAAAAGCAGAGATAAGCATGACAAGTCAAGGAACAAAGCATAACACACAAATTTACGTGTTTCACCCCCACCTTGGGGCTACATCCACCAACTCTTCTTCTTTATTATCGTCAGCCAATCGGTTACAAGCACAAATCCATAGAAACCCTTACTTCGCACAGGACAAAAGATCTGCGCAGCCTGCTAGATCCTTCTTCCTTTCCTTTCAGCACAAAGCCTTTTATATCTTCACACAGGGACTTGCACTAAGCTCTACAAGTCTATACAAAATGAAAAAAATTCTCGATCACACAGATCCCTTGTTGGAAATTAGCCTATATCACATAGATACAATACAATCCTCTTCTATACTAGATTCCTATATGTCTATTTATACATACAAAATGGGCCTAAGTGTGGGTAAACCCACGGGCCGACATCTCTTTCCCATTACATATTCCCAAAACCCAAAAAGGGACCTGAAAGTGGGCTGAGATCCCTTTATCTCTTGCTTCGTTTGATGCTCCATCTTCAACAAGATGTCAAAGTCCCAAAAATGGTCAAATATGAACAAGTGTTCCCAAAACTTGGTCAAGGGCCAACTGTTGGATCATGTTGTCATTGATTCCAATGGTTTGATTATTTGGGAGAATGTTGGATCATATGTCATTGATGTAAATGGTTTGGTTTGATTGATGTCAAGTAATTGATTGATATGATGCCCTTGATGAGAATGATATATGTCCAAGTGGAAACCAATTGATAAA
>ML805704.1:96365-112230 GCA_009831015.1 Picea engelmannii
TTAAAATAAATTTTCATCCTTAAAATCATCCATGTTCATGATCCTACTCACATTATTTATTGGAATATCGTGCAAGTGGAACTAGAAGGCGAGTTTCAAGAGGAACCTCTATGCATTATGGACATGAAGGAAACAATACTTCGGAACAGAGCCATCACCAAAGTAAAGGTGCAATGGAAGCACTTTAGTGATGAGGAGGCTACTTGGGAGTTGGAAGATGAAATCATGAAATCATATACAACTTTGTTCTACGTGATGAACATAAAGATGGACTAACATTGAGGATAGTGTTATATTTAAGGGGGAGAGGATGTAATATCCCCAAGAGTTAAAAATTTTATTTTAAATAATTTCCATTTATGGAAATTTGTATTTGGTATCATTAAGACATTTAACTGTTATATTTTTTTATTGTTGAGAAAGAGTTCGACTTTCCAACTGTTCTCTTTGATGAACATATGTAAGAGACAATTTTTTTTAATATATTAAATGTAGAGAACATATGGAACAATCAGGCTAAAAATAGTTGACTATGACTCCATGGGTTGGGAACATGTGTGAGTTAACTCGGAGTTGATTTTAACAAGTGTTAAAAGTAGAGCTTGACTTTCCAATTGTTCTCTTTGATGGACATATGTATATATAGATATAGATATATATAATGTAGAGAACAAATGGAAGAACTAGGTTAAAAATAGTTGACTATGACTCCATGAGTGGGGAACATGTGTGAGTTAACTCAGAGTTGATTTTAACAAGTGTCAAAAGTAGAGTTTTCACTGGAAACCACTAAAATCAAGGATTTGCAAAGCTGTGAATTTCCAATGAGGTAAGTGAGTTCAAGGAAAAGTACTAGGAACAATATGGATATATACAACATATGAGAGAGGAAAGACGTTTCTTAGTATGTTATGGAAATAAATATTTGTTTTGTGAGCACTCATGGTGTTACGAAAATGATTCTGAATTGTACATGAGGATAGTGGTTAAAGAGTTGAGCTCAGTTTTCCCTTATGGAGTCATGGTCAGGCTAAAGGGTGATCACGACAAATAATCTTGTTTGTTCTGGATCTACGGTTAGGTGGAATGTGGTTGTTCCATTTGTTTTTGGCCTTTTGTTCCAAATATGTATAATCTACAGTGCTTTTTATATATGCATCCTTTGTTTATAAATGTTTTGTTAAATTACAGAGATTATTATACTAAATGTGATTAGATTGTTTTATATATGCATCATTTATTTATAAATGTTTTGTTAAATTACAAAAATTATTATACTAAATGTGATTGTTTAAAGTTAAAGGAGTATGATTATGTTCTTTTGAATACTTTAGATTACCATGCCCTAGTATCAGAGTATTTGTTATTATAAGTGTTTTGTTAAATTGAAAAGATTATTATACTAAATGTGATTGTTTAAAGTTAGAGTATGATTATATTATGTTGAACTCTTTAGATTACCAATCTCGAGTATTATAGTATTTATTATTATATAGTCACACTATTACTTAGTAAATTTTAGAAGATAATGCTTAAATTGCAATATAATTTGTTCATTATATATATATATATAATAATCTATGTTAAAATAAATTGACAGACAAGGAATTAACTAGAAATTGGAATATGTATATATATAATTTTATATATAAATAAGAATTTTCTCTTTAAATCGAGTTCATGTTCAATACAAAAATAACTTTGTTTAATATAAAGAAAAAATAACTATTTTCCACTAGGTAGGAGTTTAAGAAGCGTGACTTTAAAAAACTAGAAGTTGGAATAGGTATATATATAATTTTATATATAAATAGGAATTTTCCCTTATGGTATTGAATCAAGGAAAAAATCCAATCCATGTTCTATTAAAAAAAACCTATTCAATATAGAGAAAAAAGAACTACTTTCCGATAAGTAGGTGTTTAATAGTGACTAATGTAAATTATAGACTTATGGAAGTATATTCAAACTACACTTTAAAGAATCAAGATTTAGTAGATTTAATCGAAAATGTTCCCTTGGACGAACTTATTGTTAAAATCAGGGTATTTTTAAGTAAGAGACTAGAAATTGTGATGTACAAGTGGAACTCGAATACTTTTTATATGATAAATTTTCCGAATTTTTAACAGGGATTTTTCAACCTGCAAAGCATAAATAAAAAGAAAACTTTAGCACAAATAATTTTTACTTCGGAAAAAATGGTATAAATGAATTAAAACAAGGAGATCCAATGAACTTATCTCTTGTCTGGTTGCGAATCTAGGTATGGTATTTCCTTTCCTGTAGAATAAGCATAGTCAGAGATGTGTTAAGCAAAAACCTTTCCACGTATGGTTGAAGTTAAAATAAGTAATTGAATTTTGTTTCTAAAATAAATATGTAGATTTGGTACCTGTGACGACCTCTTCAAGGTAACTAAATTTCTTGTGAAACCTTTGAGATGTGAGGGGAGAAGGTGGCCTTGTGTTATCTGATTGGTTCCCTCACATTACAAAGAGAGACCCATCATAAGAATTTTTTCCATTAAATTACCAACAATCTTATTATCCAAATGCGAATACAAAGTAAATAAATTTTTGCAAGCTATATCATAAACCAAAGGCCTTAAATGCTAGCTACCAGAATCTTATTGGAATAGAAATAAAAACCACAAATATTATAAGTGTTTTGAATTCGTAATATTATATTGCAACAAAATTCAGGCATCATTCCAATAAGAAATTTTACTAGCCTCCTGTCGTTATTTTTGTAGTACGTAAAGAAAATAAAAGATGAAGGGGTGGAAAACTCTAAGCCACCAAAAACATTAAGCATGTAGGAACCAGAACGATTTTATAATAAAATTCATGATTACTTCTACCATTTTTCAAGAACGATTTTACCCTATATAGAATAGAACCATCTAACGACTCGTGGAGTAAAGTCTCGGTGGTTTATGGGTATTGTTACCTAACATTCGTGAAAGGAAAATCATTTCACAAAATAAAATGATGAAACTGTTAGATTCATAATGAAGAAAAATGCAGAAACATAATGGAAACAACTTAAGCAATCAAGAAACCATGATGAACAGAGATAAATATAATATTCGTAGAAAAGGCATACTCTATCATCATTAATAAGAGAATAATCATGTTCATAGATGTACATATATAATACAAAAATACCATAAATTTCATCTAACTGTATAATAGAACAGTTAGGTAAACCAACGAACTATGATTAGAACATTTAGCATTCCCCCTTAATCATAAGTTCTTTCTTGCCTGAAAAACTATCACTACTTGACAATCGGCAACGTGTCAAGAGAATATTCATAGGGTTGGTTGAAGATGCTCTCTGAACCCTAAAACAATAGCAGAAGTTGATGTTTTCTACTAAATTGGTGGTTTAAAGGTGGCCACAAACTCATTTGGTGGTTTTGGGATGACCACAAATCAATATGGTGGTTTCGGGATGACCACAAATCGAATGTATAGCAAAAGATGATGTATTATACTAAATGGCATGGTTTTAAGTTGACCATAAACTAACAAGAGCTCAAGGCTAAAAAATCTAAAAATGTAACAAGCAAAACTTCATGTCTTCTACTTAGTTGGTGGTTTTAAGATGACCACAAACTACCAAGAACAATATGTTAAAGAATAATACTACATACCAGGAACTTGGTTGCATATTTGATTATCTGAAGATGACCACAAACTATCAAGAACAATATGTTCAGGAATAAGACTGCATACCAGGAACTAGGTTGCATATTTGATCATTTGAAGCTGACCCCAAATTATCAAGAACAATATGTTTAGGAACAAGACTGCATACCAGGAACTAGGTTGCATATTTGATCATTTGATCACAAGCTCTAAATCAAGCTTGCAACCTAACTGAAAACTTTAGATCTCCCCCCTATCAGGCAAAAGTGATTCAAATTTCTTTGATTGTCATTTACAAGTATGGACAAGAAGAGATCAAGCATCTGTATAAGCTACTAAAACAATCTGTATGCTTTCACAATGCATACACGGATAAAGATCGAAACATTAATCTATCATCTGATCATTATCAACTTCATTTACTTCGCTGATTTTGTTGTGAGAAGACTGCATGCTTATTTCCTATTTGATCATTTGTTCACATACTTTGGTCCCTCAATCTGGAATTTATATCCCATATTCCCCCCCCTTAATCGAAGATTCAATGTCTCTGATTCTCCATCAATCTACACAGTCGTTCATGCCACATCTTGACACAACATCCTCTCTATGGACAAGAGGAATACAACTTCCTAAATCAACGGGACTTACTAAATAGATGGGGAATACAACATCCTATGGAAAGACTTACAACTTGGACCAAAAACTCAGGGGTGTCGACTACAACCGATCATGCACTGATCAAAATCTAGACCAGGGGTCAAATTTTGCTAAATTTTCAAAGTGCCCGGAATGCGACGAAAATGGTACCATTGCGTCTGTCTCGTCTTCCTGATTCTGGCGGTATATTTACTTTCTCAAATGGAGTCTGTATGGAGAAGATATCGTGATCTGTTTACCAAGCCAAACAGGCAAAATTTTAGATGCTGACTGTACCTGTCCGTACAGTCCGTACAGTACACGTGGCAGGTCTGTACAGTACATGTGGCAGGTCCGTACAGGACACGTGGCAGCTCCAGGTGATGACAGTGTCAGGCAGATTTGGATTTTTGGGCGTACGGTTGGACCAATTGGGAGGTGACACGTGTCACCACTGGAAGGGTGACACGTGGCACAGGATGACGTCAGCATCCTACGTGTCGAATGACGTCAGCAGCATGTGTGGCGATGATGTGGCACGCGTTTATTGGTTGGTTGTTGGCGAATTGGGTGGCGACACATGTCTAGTTGGTGGCAAGTAATATGTGGACACGTGGCCCAATCCATGGGCGCCACGTGTCCCCCTCATTATTGATTTATTTGGTTGTATAAAAGTATATTGGGAGTCCGCCGGGTTCGACCCCCGGATCTCCCCCACACTAGCGCCTTCGCACGACTGCCCGGCCAATAGGCCACCGAGTATTTCTTATTATATGTTTGCATTTGATTTTATTTAAAATTGACAAATGTAATTTTTGGCGGGGGGGGTCGGGTCGGGGCTTAGCCCTGACCCCTGGTTCTATGTATTGTATGGGACCATACCATATGCGGGCACAAATGTAAACAGTTGGGCGCAGGTTTGTAAAGCCCACGTTTATGTAACAAGTCATGTGACCACCGTTTTTGAAATGGCATGGGGGGAAGTATTGTAAATGTAACCCACAGTTTTATATGACCGATGTTTAAATGGGAACACAGTTTAAATTTGGTTTCAACAGTTCAAACCACCCGCCACATGTTATTCAACCATTTGCTTTGTGAATGAAGCCCCCTATTTGTAAATGCATGTGGTCACATTGACCCCCACATGCCCGAGAGCTAGGCGGTTAAGGGCTGGAGGCACCCTAATCGTTCTATGGTTTGCACCGTTGGTGCGGTTGCACCTGGTGCCAGGTTTTAACATGCATTTTGGAGCGTGTTCTGGGTTCATGCACACAGAGGTGCATTTTGTAGAGCCAGTTGCAGAAAGCTTGAAGGAGGAAAATGAAGGAGGCTTAACTTCTTCATCTTTTGGCCGATTGAGGTGCCGTAAAAGCCCAGCTAGGGGTTTTTGGACATGCCGAATCCATTGGTGTTATTTTCAAGGCCATTTGAAGACCTTTTCTACAAGTTTTTCACCATTTAAGTTTCAACAAGCTCCAGGGAGCTTGAAGCCCTCATTGATCACATGGTTTGGTGAGCCTATGTTTGTTTTCTGTGATTGAATAATCATTTTTGGCTAATTGATATGATTTGAACACATTGGGACGGGTTTCAGAGGCTGTTGGGGACTTTTACAGGTGTTTGTTCCAAAGAGAATCTCAGGGAAGCTTATGGCCACATGTAGAAGAGGTCATGCCCAGATGAGCCATGATCCGTTTTCAGAGTTCTATTAGTCATTTTTGGGGTTTTTATGTGTTCTGATATCAATGGTACAGTCTATTTTTCCATTGGAGTTGAGAAGAATATTGTAAGATAAATTTTGACTAATTAATCCCAGAGAGCCAAGTCCATTATGGAGGCTCAAGGAGATGTAGCCCAGAGGGGGGTGAACTCCTTTATCTTGGTGTTCTTGTTGTGCGTTTGATGGTTTATTTGCTGCAAGTTATGTCGCTGTGTTTTCATTTAAAGCACATATTTAACCATTTAAAGAACAATTTCTCACAGATAAACATTTCAAGGAAGAAGCATAAAACTTAGCACATAATTTATCTGGCATATTTTAACACATGAAGCAAGGTCCTGTAAAGTTTATTTTAATGAAGTAGTGGGTGCTTGCATAACATAAAAATCTAGCCTTCTATTTTCAGATCAGGTGGTATCAGAGCATAAGTTTGTTTTGCTCATGTGTTTGCCATTGATAGCTTGAGAGTTAGCTATTGGTTTTAGTGCAAGTTTTTGTGTTGAAGTTTGATATCTTGCAAGGATGGAGGAAGCTTCAAGTTATGATAGTTCTCATACATTTTCATTATCTAAAGAAGAGTTGGTAACTATGAGAGATTTGATGAAAGAGATGTGTGAAAACAGAAATGTGTGCATTGTCATTGAAGAGCAATTGATGGTCATGAAGCAGGAGACCAGCTTTTGCAAAGGTTGCATGAGATGGAGATTCAACTCCATGAGGAAAAGGAAACACTTACCAAGTACATGCATGAACATAAGGTATGCTGTGTTAGTTTATCTTCTAATTCCTCTAAAGATGAATGTTTTGGTGGTTTTGAGAGTCACACGAGAGGAATAGGGTCCAAGTTGTTATTTAAAATGGGCTATACAGGTAAAGGGTTAGGAAAGCATGCACAAGGCATTGTTGAGCTTATTGTTGTTGAAGAAAGACCTAGGTATTGTGGTCTTGGATATGAACGAAGGGATGGAGCAAATTCCAAAGTCGAGGAGACAAGGGAAAAAGTTCCAAGCATAAACTTTGTTTCAAGTTCACCTCCTCAGGAAGGCTTTAAAGGTGAAAGTTCGAGAACTTTTGTTGAAAGTTCAATCCCTCCAGCATGAAAGGCTTGTATTCAAGTTGAATACGAATGTGTGGAACAAGAAATTTGTGACAGTGATGAGGACAAGAACACTGTTGATGGTCTTAAAAGGAGAGCTTGTAACTCTTCAGCTTCACCTCCTCACAGAGGCAATAAAGGTGAATGTTCAAGGTATAATTATGCTTATCATTCAGTTGCATTTGATTATGTTAAGCATGATAAAATTGGAAAAAATAATCCTTGTACATATTGTGGTTTGTATAACCATCATGTTTCAAAGTGTTGGAAAAGATTGGACAATTTCAGGAAACTTTCTCAGCAAAGACAGCGTGAAAAGAGGATGCAAAAGGTTTGCACTCATTGTCAGAAGGAGGGTCATCTCATTGACCAATGTTGGACGTTGCATCCAACTACTCATCCACAGTATCAGAAGCAGTTGGATAAAGAGTTTGGTAAGAATGGAAGAGGAGATTCCATCATCGATGTGAGTCCAGATGATTCACAAGAGGACGATTTTCATCAGAAAAAGTCACCGTTGAGTTGGCTTGGTAAGAAATGGTTGGATTTCTTGAGCAAGTGAGGCTTGCATTTTTCTGTTGTAAATGCACTTTTCAATGTTATGTGTGCATTCATGGGAAGCATGATAAGTTGTAGCCATTTATATTTTTTGTATTCAACTCTTAAGTACCCATATGTTTCGAGGTTGTACTTATGTTTGTACTGGAAGGAGAGTTGAAGAGTCCTGAACATGCATTTGTTTTTATGTATGTGTAAGAAGTGAACCCGGTGATGGTTCATCATGAGTGATTCATGATTGTTACATGATTATGTATCATGTTTGCCGACTTGTCAGTTTGGGAAGGTTGATGTTTCGAATGAGTCTCGACTGGTGTTGATGATTTTCTAACGACTATGTTGTGTCGATCGTGTTGTTCGACTTGTGTTTAGTCAACGGTGTTTATTGACTTGAAAGTTGATTTTGAAAACGCCATGTGCTTTGATAGTATGATATGCGAGAGTTTGTTTGAAGAACAAAAGATTTTTTTGGAATCATTTTCAATCTTGTATGATTTGTTTTCAAGATTGATGGTTTTCTTGG
This sequence comes from Picea engelmannii, assembly GCA_009831015.1. NCBI lineage: Eukaryota > Viridiplantae > Streptophyta > Pinopsida > Pinales > Pinaceae > Picea > Picea engelmannii. Next base: position 104,561 of record ML805704.1, read on the forward strand.
CTTGTGACAAGGTGTCGCAGGAAGGTTTTTGCAGCCATTGGAGAGATGATTTTGTTGATGCCAAAGAGTTCTAAAGAGGGACTTGATTCTCAGTGGGAAGGTTGGCAGTCTTCCAATCATAGAAAGAGCAGTGGGTCAGCAGCAGCCAGAGAGCAGTGGTTGAAGGACATAGCTAGTTGCAGTGCACGGCATGTCGAAATATTCATGTGATTGTCGAAAAGATTTTGATATAAATTGAAAGAAGACAGATAAGCTTGTGTGGGTCCAAAAGCCTTTCAATGGGAAGGTGTGATCAAAATCTGGACCAGGGGTCAAATTTTGTTGAATTTTCAAAGTGCTCAGAATGCAACGAAAATGGTGTCATTGCGTCTGTCTCGTCTTCCTAATTCCAGCGGTATATTTGCTTTCTCAAATGGAGTCTGTATGGAGAAGATATCATGATCTGTTTGCCAAGCCAAAGAGGCAAAATTTTAGATGCTAATTGTACTCGTCCATACAGTCCATATAGGACATGTGGCAGGTCCGTATAGGACATGTGGCAGGTCCGTATAGGACATGTGGCAGGTCCGTATAGGACATGTGGTAGGTCTGTAYAGGACACGTGGCGGCTCCAGGTGATGATATGTGTCAGGCAGATTTGGCTTTTTGGGCGTACGGTTGGACCAATTGGGAGGTGACACATGTCACCACTGGAAGGGTGACACGTGGCACAGGATGACGTCAGCATCCTACATGTCGAATGACGTCAGCAACATGTGTGGCGATGATGTGGCACACGTTTATTGATTGGTTGCTGGCGAATTGGGTGGCGACATGTGTCTGGTTGGTGGCAAGTAATATGAGGACACGTGGCCCAATCCATGGGCGCCATGTGTCCCCCTCATTATTGGTTTATTTGGTTGTATAAAAGTATATTGGGAGTCTGCGGGGTTTGACCCCCAGATCTCCCCCACACTAGCGCCTTCGCACGACCGCCCAGCCAATAGGCCACCGAGTATTTCTTATTATATGTCTGCATTTGATTTTATTTAAAATTGACAAATGTAATTTTTGGCGGGGGGGTCGGGCCGGGGCTTAGCCCCGACCCCAGTTCTATGTATTGTATGGTACCATACCATATGCGGGCACGAATGTAAATAGTTGGGCGTGGGTTTGTAAAGCCCACGGTTATGTAACAATTCATGTGACCACCGTTTTTGAAATGGCTCGGGGGGAAGTATTGTAAATGTAACCCACGGTTTTATATGACTGATGTTTAAATGGGCGCGTGGTTTAAATTTGGTTTGAACGGTTCAAACCACCCGCCACATGTTATTCAACCATTTTCTTTGTGAACGGAGCCCCCTATTTGTAAATGCGCATGGTCACATTGAACCCCACATGCCCGAGAGCTAGGCAGTTAAGGGCTGGAGGTGCCCTAACCGTTCTACAGTTTGCACCATTGGCGTGGTTGTGCCTAGTGCCAGGTTTTAATGCACATTTTGGAGCGTTTTCTGGGTTCATGCACACAAAGGTACGTTTTGTAGTGCCAGTTTCAGAAAGCTTGAAGGAGGAAAATGAAGGAGGCCTAACTTCTTCATCTTTTGGCCGATTGAGGTGTCGTAAAAGCCCAACTAGGGGTTTTTGGATGTGATGGATCCATTGGTGCTATTTTCAAGGCATTTGAAGACTTCTTCTACAAGTTTTTCACCATTTAAGTTTCAGCAAGCTCTAGGGAGCTTGAAGCCCTCATTGATCACATGGTTTGGTGAGCCTATGTTTGTTTTCTGTGATTGAATAATCATTTTTGGCTAATTGATATGCTATGAACACACTGGGACAGGTTTCAGAGGTTATTGAGGACTTTTACAGGTGTTTTTGCCAAAGAGAAGCTCAGGGAAGCTTATGGCCACATGTAGAAGAGGTCATGCCTGGATGAGCCATGATCCATTTTTAGAGTTCTATTAGTCATTTTGGGGTTTTTATGTGTTCTGATATCAATGGTACAGTCTGTTTTTCCATTGGAGTTGAGAAACAACTTGTAAAATAACTTTTTACTAATTAATCCCAGAGAGCCAAGTCCATTATGGAGGCTCAAGGAGATGTAGCCCGGAGGGGGGTGAACTCCTTTATCATGTTGTTTTTGTTGTGAATTTGATGGTTTATTTGTTGCAAGTTATGTTGTTGTGTTTTCATTTAAAGCACATATTTAACCATTTAAATAACAATTCCTCACAGATAAACATTTAAAGGAAGAAGCATAAAACTTAGCACATAATTTATCTGGCATATATTAACACATGAAGCAAGGTCCTGTAAAGTTTATTTTAATGAAGTAGTGGGTGATTGCATAGCTTTACAAGTCAGCCTTCTATTTTCAGATCATGCACCCAATTACAATCATATTATGAACAGACACACAATCATATTCTAAACAAACACAAATCCAGAATGCAATACAAAGACAAGTCGTGAATGAACTGCAAATCAAAGGTAGAATTCAAAACTTGAAGTATGACTAGTATAAAGACAAGTCCTGAATGAACTGAAAATCAGACATAGACTTTGAAACTTGAAGTCTAACATTTCTCACTAATGTCTCCCCTGTCAAATGAAAAGTGAGAAGTTTAGATAATGAGATATGCCCCCTTTGAAAGTGGAAAAAAACAATCGAACCATCTGTCGGTGGAGTCCGAAGACTCGATCTTCAAATCAGAAGACTACATCAATTGGGTCTCAATCATACCCTATATCATCCAATCCTGAAAAATATTCTTGTCCGTCAACTGTAGAAATATCTCTAATCAAGTACAGTTGTACTTGTGTATAAATCTGTCAATACGAATGCTCCAATAAATTGGCTTCCAAAGGCCAACGCCAATTCCCTAACCATTCAAAATGAATATGTTTTCATTTGTTCTTTTGACACCTTACTGAGAGGTGATTTGTCTTCCCACAAAATCTGCATGGGTGAAGATCAAAACAGTTTGACTTATTATGGCCAAACCGGTGAAAGTGTTTTCACTATATGGATTCTTTATTTGACAGATTATCATGATCTAGAATATCTGTAGAAATATCTTCATCAACAATATCACGTACCTATTCCTTACCAATATCCTCAAGCTTTGTCTTCTTATCATCATTAAAAAAATCTCCACTCACAAAGTAAAAGGTTTTTTGTAATTAGGAATATGAAAAAGGTTGTCAGCATCCTTTTCATATCCTAGTCCATATTGATTTCGTTTAAAGCATAATTCTTCCCATGATCGAACAATTCTAATTTCTTTGCCACATTTATCTGCAATTTTTTCTAACAAAAGGACTTCATCCAACTCATATTCATGTTTATGACTGTCATTACTAGTTAACTCACAGGAATGATTTTAGGGGCTAAATTTCACTCATGGGCTAATTTTCCATGGTTTTTCCAAAAATGAGATTCTCTATTTTAAAATTGATTCACCCAAATTCTATAGGATAAAATTATTTTACCTTAAAAATCGTCAAAATTTTATAAAAACTATATAAAATACTCATAATTTGAATATTTTACAAAAATATCGCCAAAAAATTATAGTTGGCATAAGAAGGATTAGTAAGATTTGCCAAGGTTTCTAAATTTTAAAATAAATTTTCATCCCTAAAATCATCCCTAGTTAACTGAGCGTCTTCATTATTTTCATCCCTGATGTCATTTTGTTCGTCAATATGTAATCCAATCAATTTATTATTCCGAAGAATATTTAAATCGCAATGTTGATGTTGAAGAAAACTTAACTCATCAAACAACAGTTTGTTTTGAAGTTTGAACATATCAACTTTCTTATGCGTTACCTATAAACAAGTAATCACTGTACTGAGAGTGAATTTGTTTATTACAATTGTAGATTTTGTAGTTGAGTTAATTAATGTGTGAAATATTGTAAATATTTCTTCAATTTTTGCTATTATGTTGAATATGGAAGAGAGATGTGTGTATGTTGATGCCACAAAAATAAATTATGTATCATGTTGTGCATGCCAAGAGCGATTGTTTGTTGCATGAATTCCCAAAACTACAGGATAACCAATGAATTAGATGCACACAAAGATCCTAAGACCCCCTTATTCAATTTTCGGGTAGGTCTACAAGTTAAACAATAACACTAAATACAATTTTGCAAATGCAATTTGTTGGACCCCTTATAACACCTTTACATGTTCAAGGAAAAATAAAAACCCTTATAACTCCAATTACAATTAATGGAGAAAACTCCTCCATACAAATTTTCAATCTTCTTATGTTGTATTCATATAGTAAATTATTTCTAAATCCCCTCACACCAAGCCTTTTAAATTTACCTTTTGTAAAAAGTGATATTTAAAAAATGATATTGCACCATTCCAGAAATACCAAAAGATCGCACAACTATACTTTGATTTTAAGTACGAAAAGTATTGATTTTCCCTTAATATAAGAATATATGTCATAAAAATAGTCTAGGCTTAGTTTTAGAATTTTCCATTACTTACTCAATAATGAAATTGCATGCACATCTCATGAGGTGGTTCTCTACTCTTCAAACTGCAATTAAATCTCCAAATTGCAATTCGCTTCTCCCATTATTGGCTAGGTCAAAATGCCATTTCTGTGGGATATCCCTTCATTCAAAACCAATAGGGGGAGTGCATGACTCAGACGTGCATCCCATTCACCAAGTCGAGAGAATATTATTCAACAACTTCTCTTTCACTGAGGTTGGGTGGCTTTTCAACTTCCAAAAACTGGCATCTCTCTTCCACCGAATTGTTGGGCAGAAAGAGGGATGGATCTCGATCTCTCTTTGGTTTCCTTCACGGGTTTCTCACGGCTTCATGCCTTCTTTCTTGGGAAGAATTCATGCGATTCGTATTTTTACCAAAGTCACAAAATCGAGATCAATTCTTCACTTCAATTACCATGTCAATGGTTCACGATTGAGAAGTGTTCTCCTTCTTTCAAATATGCCCTTATGCATTACATATAGCAGAGGTTCTTATGCAAAAACCTCCTTATATATTTTCCAAAACATTTGTCAGAGAAGGTGTTGTTCATGTTGTAGACATGATGATATTATCAAATCAGTCAAGTCCGAATTCAATGCATGCATTTCCAGGAAAGGACCAATATGGTTCAATGGGGGCACCTCCTAAACCCAAAAGTAATAGGTGACATATTGGTGGATCAAATAGTGAAGAAAACAGAATGGAAGAATCCAAAGGCATGACTATTGGAATTGTTGATTCATCTCCGTCTTTAGGAGAGGCATTGATTCCATCCCTTAATTCAGGTCTTCGTAGAGTTGTTAGTTCTCATGCTAAATGTTTTAAGGATACATATTTTCCTGTTGATTCGGGTGCTATTGATGCGGGAGTTAGGGAAAGTATTTGCAATTTGAAAATCTTGTGCATGAAGTTAAATGGCAATTTGTTGGATCCAAAAAGTAAATCAAAAGGCAAGGGTAAAATTGTCGGGCATGCTTCTGCTGCTAATGAAGAGAAATTGTAGAGTGATGTTACAGATATTCTTGCAAGTGTAAATCAAGTGCAGGTCATAACATAAAGAAAATAATCAAGAAGGTAAAATAACTATCAAAATAAAGAAGATAAATATCACAAAATTCATCTTCACTTTCATCATCATCTAACATGGAAAAACTACCATGGTATTACCAAGCACTAACAACTATAGTGCTTTGATAAACTATCAGGCTCATAAGATCAATATCATGCTCTGATACCACTGTTAGATTCATAATGAAGAAAAATGCAGAAACATAATGATTTCTAGACAATGGTTGAAAATCCTCTCTAATCTAGAATACATAATGATTTCTGGACAGTGGTTGAAAATCCTCTCTAATCTGGAATACAAGATATGTCCATGCCGATAACTATCACGATAACTACATACTATATTCTGTTTAATTTGATCGTGGACCACAAAGTTTATGGTGTGAAATAAATTCATTCTAGAACATAACTTTGCTATCATAGTCTGATGCTTTAAATCTACCATAACATCAAGATAACTGATGTATATACTTTAGATAAACTAAGTTATCTAGTAAAACCTAGTAACCGACCAATTAATTGACCTAGGGACAAAGCATAAAACAAACTTCCATGACTTATAGGAAGGAAGGAAATCTTTACTCTATGTTGCATATTAAGAGAGAAGAAGAAAAATAACACCAGTCATGTGGGTATACACAGATGAATTTCTCAATATAAATTAAACAGAGATTTAATCCGTTTCAAGTTAATACACTTACTAAAGGTATTATTGAGCTTGAAGAATCCTTACAACCACTTGATGCCATTTTTAAATAAAAATTTTCACTTCCAATATAGCCATGAAGGTCAGTTTTACGATCAGAAAATTCATAGCCTATAATCTTATGTTCCGAGAAGTCCCTGGAAAGAATTGAGGAACAAGACCAAAATGTCTCCTTCAATAAGCGAGAGGGTTTCTCGAGCCCCTCAATAGTATGTTGCATCGATCAATGCCACTTTCATTGCAGAAATTTGGGTTGACAATTCGTGTGTATTGGAAGACGAAATAAAGTTTAAATGTCTTCTTTCCCTGTATCTTCACCCTTGTCGTAAGCCATGTGAAGCCCGAATGGTGGTAAAATTTGATTGGCCAAAAATTTGGGTTGACAGTTCATGTGTACTGGAAGACCAAAAAAAGTTTATATGGGTTCTTTCCCTGTATCTTTTCCCTTGCAGTAAGCCATGTTAAGCCTGAATGGTGGTAAAATTTGATTGGCCAGAAATTTGGGTTGACAGTTTGTGTGTACTGGAAGGCCAAAAAAGTTTAAATGAGTTCTTTCCTTGTATCTTCACCCTTGTCGTAAGCCATGTGAAGCCCGAATGGTGGTAAAATTTGATTGGCTAGAAATTTGGGTTAGCGGTTCGTGTGTACTGGAAGACCAAAAAAACATTAAATGGGTTATTTACCTGTATCTTAACCCTTGCAATAAGCCATGTGAAGCCCGAATGGTGGTAAAATTTGATTGGCCAGAAATTTCGGTCGACATGTCGTGTGTACTAGGAGACCAAAAAAAGTTTAAATGCTTTGTTTTTTTCCTGTATCTTCACCTTTAAGTTATTTAGTGTATTGGGAGACCATGTATACATTTTCTCTCATTTATAATGAGGGTGGGGGTGGGGATGAGGCATAAATGAGATAAAATGTATACATTTTCTCTCATTTATGCCCCACCCCCACCCTCATTTGTGGTGGTGCATAAATGAGAGAAAATGTATACATTTTCTCTAATTTACACATCATCCCCACCCCCACCCTCATTTACATTTTCTCTAATTTATTCCGCCATGTGAAGCCCGAATGGTGGTAAAATTTAATTGGCCAGAAATTTCGGTCGACGTTTCGTGTGTACTAGGAGACCAAAAAAAGTTTAAATTCTTTTTTTTTTCCTGTATCTTCACCTTTAAGTCATTTAGTGTATTGGGAGACCATGTATACATTTTCTCTCATTTATAATCAGGGTGGGGGTGGGAATGAGGTGTAAATGAGAGAAAATGTATAGATTTTCTCTCATTTATGCCCCACCCCCACCCTCATTTGTGGTGGTGCATAACTGAGAGAAAATGTATACATTTTCTCTCATTTACGCCTCATCCCCACCCCCACCCTCATTTAC
>ML805704.1:133064-150677 GCA_009831015.1 Picea engelmannii
ATTTGAAGCCCAGCAGCGATACCACTCTATCCGTTGCTGAGGACACGGACATGGCCTGTGAATGTAGCCAAGAGGTTCCTCAACTTGGGAACGGAGTTCCTTGAGCTTTTCAACCTGAACGCTCAAAGCTCGCTTTTCAGTGCAAAGTGTGAGATTCAGTTTGTATTTGCTTCAGGTACCGTCCATCACTTTGACTAGTTATTATTTAGATAGCATATTAGTATTTTGAAATTTTATCTATGTAAATAGTCCCGTGGAAATTTTATCCACCTGAATAGTGCTTTGCATCACCTTGACTCGCGGTTATTATGTGGCTAGGCATACTAGTATTTTGAAATTTGATCTATGCAAATATTGTTAATCTTTTCAGTCTTTGGATTATGGATATAGATATGTTTTTTTTTAATCAAAATCTTAAAATACAATAAGGGTATATGATTTTATTCAAAGTAATTATATCAATGACTTTCTTGTATAGTAAAACTTAAAAGTATTTTTAGTTCGCTAAGAGTTGGTATTCTTCCTATCTAAGAATATAAGTTTAGAAAAGAGAGAAAGTGTGTGCTTTGGTGACCACTATTGCCTAATTTGAGTGGTAGATTTTTTTTTCTACATTTACAAATAACCTTCAATGATGGCTATTCTCACTTTCAATACTTGAGTTATGATAGATTTTACAACTTTTATACACAAACACACACATATACAATTTGAGTGGGTCTAATGGTTAAGAACATGTGTTTTCTCCTTAGAGGTGAGAGGTTCAAATATAGAGGGAGATAGGGTATGTAAACCTCTTTAGACTTTAGCAGTCAAATCACAATTTCCAAAATGTCCTGTGATCAAAAAGTTTGTCACTTTGTGACACTAAGAGAGTTGAAGAGGAAAAACACTTTCTCTTATAATCTCCACATATACCCATATCAGATCTCAATTTCAAAAGATTTGTCACACTACCAACCTTACCAAGCTTTTAACTTGGTTTGTTGAACATTCTCTCTTAACCCTAAAAAAATAGTAGAAGTCGATGTCTTCTATTAAATTGGTGGTTTAAAGGTGACCACAAACTCATTTGATGGTTTCAGGATGACCACAAATCAATCTGGTGGTTTCAGGATGACCACAAACAGAATGTATAGCAGAAGATGATGTCTTCTACTAAATGGCATGGTTTTAAGTTGACCATAAACTAACAAGAGCTCAAGGCTAAAAAATCTAAAAATGTAACAAGCAAAACATCATGTCTTATGCTTAATTGGTGGTTTTAAGATGACCACAAACTACCAAGAACAATATGTTTAGGAACAAGACTGCATACCAAGAACTAGGTTGCATATTTGATCATCTAAAGTTAACCACAAACTATCAAGAACAGTATGTTCAGGAACAAGACTGCATACCAAGAACTAGGTTGCATATTTGATCATTTGAAGCTGACCACAAATTATCAAGAACAATGTGTTCAAGAACAAGACTGCATACCAGGAACTAGGTTGCATATTTGATCATTTGTTCACAAGCTCTAAATCAAACTTGGAACCCGACTGAAAACTTTAGATTTCCCCCCTTTCAGGGAAATGTTGATAAGGATTTTATGAGTAGAATGAAATGAATACAGATTATTAACAGGTGCTTAACACAAAATAATAGAGTTACAGTAAAACTAGTTTTCTATTCAATAACGAAATACGCTGAAACTGTAAAATGCAATGGAAACAAGCTTGCTGGAATGGTGGCGACTTATCTCTGAGAAGAGATGTGACGACAGCACGCATTCACAAGAAGAAGGTTACAATGAGGCTCTGAAGACCTTTTTTAAATAAGAAAGAATGCCAAAAAACCTAGACATCCAAAAACCTAACCCTAGGAGATGAAGCGCCAAAAGTCATGTGGGCCCCGTTTGGGTAAGTTAGTACATCAACTTCCTGGGGTCATAACTTTTGCATACGATATTCGTTTTAGGCATGTGATAGCCCGTTGGAAAGGTATCATCGAGGAGATTAATTTTGGGGGCTCAGTCATGCCTTCAGCTATTATTCTCGAACTCAATCCCGAAAAACCTTCATTTAGGCCCTAAAAATGGTCACGAAAGTTAAAACTGCTAAAAATAGTAAATTGCCAAAATTTTAAGAAAACTATTTTGAGCCAGTTGGAAAAGGTGGGTGGCCACTGATATCCATATGGATCAAAAGTGGTTCAAATTCCCTTTATCTTCATTCACAAGTATGGACAAGAAGAGATCAAGCATCTGTATAAGTTACTAAAACAATCTGTATGATTTCACAATGCATACACGGATGAAGATCGAAACATTAATCTATCATCTGATCATTATCAACTTCATTGACTTCGCTGATTTTGTTGTGAGAAGACCACATGCTTGTTTCCTATTTGATCATCTGTTCACATATTTTGGTCCCTCAATCTGAGATTGTTGTCTTATATCCCCGCCCCCCCCCTTAATCGAAGATTCAATGTCTCTGATACACCATCAAGCTACACAGTGGTTCATTCCACATCTTGACACAACATCCTCTCTATGGAAAATAGGAATACAACTTCTTGAATCAATAGGACTTACTAAATAGATGGCGAATACAACATCCTATGGAAAGACTTACAACTTGGAACAAAAATTCAGGGGTGTCAGGTACAACCAATCATGCACCCAATTACAATCATATTATGAACAGACACACAATCATATTCTAAACAAACACAAATCCAGAATGCAGGACAAAGACAAGTCGTGAAAAAACTGCAAATCAAAGGCATAATTCAAAAATTGAAGTATGACTAGGATAGAGACAAGTCCTGAATGAACTGCAAATTAGAGGTAGACTTTGAAACTTGAAGTCTGACATTTCTCACTAATTTCTCCCCTGTCAACTCAAAAGTGAGAAATTTAGATAATGAGATATACCCCCTTTGAAAGTGGAAAAAAACAATCGAACCATCTTCCGACGGAGTCTAAAGACTCGATCCTTAAATCAGAAGACTACATCAACTCGGTCTCGATCATACCCTATATCATCCAATCCTAAAAAAAATTATTGTCCATCAACTGTAGAAATATCTCTAATCAAGTATGGTTGTACTTGTGTATAAATCCGTCAATACGAATGCTTCAATAAATTGGCTTCCAAATGCCAACGTTAATTCCCTAACCATTCAAAATGAATATGTTTTCATTTGTTCTTTTGACACCTTACTCAGAGGTGATTTGTCTTCCCACAAAATCTGCATGGGTGAAGATCAAAACAGTTTGACTTATTATGGCCAAACCGGTGACAATGTTTTCACTATATGGGTTCTTTATCTGACCGATTATCATGATCTGGAATATCTGTAACAAAATCATCATCAACAATATCATGTACCTATTCCTTACCAATATCCTCAAGCTTTGTCTTCTTATCATCATTAAAAAAATCTCCACTCACAAAGAAAAAGGTTTGTTATAATTACGAGTATGAAAAATGTTATCAGCATCCTTTTCATATCCTAGTCCATATTGATTTTGTTTAAAGCATAATTCTTCCCATGGTCGAACAATTCTAATTTCTTTGCCACATTTATCTGCAATTTTTCCTAACAAAAGGACTTCATCCAACTCATCTTCATGTTTATGACTGTCATTACTAGTTAACTCGCAGGGATGATTTTAGGGGCTAAATTTCACTCATGGGATAATTTTCCATGGTTTTTCCAAAAATGAGATTCACTATTTTAAAAATGATTCGCCCAAATTCTATAGGATAAAATTATTTTACATTAAAAATCGCCAAAATTTTATAAAAACTATATAAAATACTCATAATTTGAATATTTTACAAAAATATCGCCAAAAAAATTATAGTTGACATATGAAGGATTAGTAAGATTCGCCAAGGTTTCTACATTTTAAAATAAATTTCCATCTTTAAAATCATCCCTGATTAACTGAGCGTCTTCATTATTTTCATCCCTGATGTCATTTTGTTTGTCAATATGTAATCCAATCAATTTATTATTCTGAAGAATATTTAAATCACAGTGTTGATGTTGAAGCAAACTTAACTCATCAAACAACAATTTGTTTTGAAGTTTGAACATATCAACTTTCTTGTGCATTACCTGTAAACAAGTAATCACTGTACTGATAGTGAACTTGTTTATTGCAATTGTAGATTCTGTAGTTGAGTTAATTAATGTGTGAAATATTGTAAATATTTCTTCAAATTTTGCCATTATGTTGAATATGGTAGAGAGATGTTTGTATGTTGATGCCACAAAAATCAATTATGTATCATGTTGTGCATGCCAAGAGCGATTGTTCGTTGCATGAATTCCAAAAACTATAGGATAACCAATGAATTAGACGCACACAAATATCCTAAGACCCCCTTATTCAATTTTCGGGTAGGTCTACAACTTAAACAATAACACTAAATACAATTTTGCAAATGCAATTTGTTGGACCCCTTATAACACCTTTACATGTTCAAGGAAAAATAAAAACCCTTATAACTCCAATTACAATAAATGGAGAAAACGCCTCCATACAAATTTTCAATCTTCTTATGTTGTATTCATATAGTAAATTCTTTCTAAATCCCCTAACACCAAGCCTTTTAAATTTACCTTTTGTAAAAAGTGATATTTAAAAAATGATATTGCTCCATTCGAAAAATACCAATAGATCGCATGACTATACCTTGATTTTAAGTATGAAAAATATTGATTTCCCCTTAATCAAAGAATATATCTCATAAAAATAATCTAGGCTTTATTTTAGAATTTTCCATTACTTACTCAATAACGAAATTGCATGCACATCTCATAAGGTGGTTCTCTACTCTTCAAACTGTAATTAAATCTCCAAATTGCAAGTTGCTTCTCCCATTATTGGCCAGATCAAAATTCCATTTCTATGGGATATCCCTTTATTCAAAACTAATAGGGAGAGTGCATGACTCATACGTGCATCCCATTCGCCAAGTCGAGGGAAGCTTATTCAACAACTGCTCTTTCCCTGAGGTTGGGTGGCTTCTCAACTTCCAAAAACTGGAAACTCTCTTCCACCGAATCACCAGGCAGATAGATGGATGGCTCTCGATCTCTCTCTGGTTTCCTTCACATAATTCTCACGGCTTCACGCCTTCTTTCTTGGGAAGAATTCACGCGATTCATTTTTTTACCAAAGCCACCAACTCGAGATAAATTCTTCGCTTCAATTACCATGTCGAGGGTTCACGATTGAGAAGTGTTCTCCTTCTTTCAAATACACCCTTCTGCATTACAAATAGCAGAGGTTCTTATGCAAAAACTTCCTAATATCTTTTCCAAAACATTTGTCAGAGAAGGTGTTGTTCATGTTGTAGACATGATGATATTATCAAATCAGTCAAGTCTGAATTCAATGCATGCATTTCGAGGAAAGGACCAATATGGTTCAATGGGGGCACCTCCTAAACCCAAACATAATAGGTGACATATTGGTGGATCAGATAGTGAAGCAAGCATAATGGAATAATCCAAAGGCATGACTATTGGAACTGTTGGTTCACCTCCATTTTTAGGAGAGGCATTGATTCCAACCCTTAATTCAGGTCTTCGTGCAGTTATTAGTTCTCATGCTAAATGTTTTAAGGATACATATTTTCCTGTTGATTCGGGTGTTATTGATGCGGGATTTAGGGAAAGTCTTTGCAATTTGAAGAGCTTGTGCATGAAGTTAAATGGCAATTTGTTGGATCCCAAAAGTAAATCAAAAGTCAAGGGTAAAATTGTCGGGCAGGCTTCTGCTGCTAATGAAGAGAAATTGAAGAGTGTTGTTGCAGATATTCTTGCAAGTGCAAGTCAAGTGTAAGTCATAACAGAAAGAAAATAACCAAGAAGGTAAAATAACTATCAAAATAGAGAAGATAAATAACACATAATTCTTCTTCACTTTCATCATTATCTACCATGGAAAAACTACCATGGTATTACCAGGCACTAACAACTATAGTGCTCTGATAAACTATCAAGCTTATAAGATCAATATCATGCTCTGATACCATTGTTAGATTCATAATGAAGAAAAATGCAGAAACTTAATGAATTTTGGGCAGTGGTTGAAAATCCTCTCTAATCTGGAATACAACATCTGTCCACACCAATAACGATCACGATAACTACATACTACATTTTGTTTAATTTGATCGTGAACCACAAAGTTTATGGTGTGAAATAAAGTCATTCTAGAACATAACTTGTCTATCACAGTCTAATGCTTTAAATCTACCATAACATCAAGATAATTGATCGATATATGTGACATCCCCCAAAAAATAAAGTATTTTTGAAATTTAAATTTGTTGGAAAATTATTCTGTTTTTAGTAAATTCGAATTTGAATTTTTTTTGCCATTTATGGCAATTCCAAATTTCGAATTTGATAATTGTAATTAATTATTATGATTGTTGGGCAGAGACCTGATTTGACCCAACTAACTATTTGACTAGGACACTTGTATGGAAACAAAATATTTTATATTGATTCCGGGAGGACAAATCAAACAGCCATGTTAAATTCAGCTGACCATGACTCCATGAGTGGGGAACATGTTGGAACTACCTCTAGGCTAATTGTTACAAGTGGAAAATCAAAGATTTGGCTATTGGCAGCACCTGGAAATCAAGGATTTAAAAATCTTCGAAAATTCCCGAGGGAGGGAAAAAGACCTTGGCAAAAAGATATTATGGATAAATAGCATATGTGAGGAGGTAGGACACTGCCAAGTATGCTGGGAAAAAGATTATTGATTTTCCCTTGCTATTATGAACACTATTGAGTGAGTGTGAGGTAAGAGGAATCTACTGTAATGGAAGCACAATACTGAGGAGGAGTCTTCCAAGTTCTCCCTCATGGATTTATGGTTAGGCTAGGGGGTGAAATCGACAAGTGTTTTTTGGCTGCCCTATTCTACAGTTGGGAGCAACATGGTTGTTCCCTTTGTCTTCTCACAAACTGTTCCATATATGTAAACCTTTCCTTCTCTATGTGAATGATTATATCTATTTGTTGTAGTGTAACTGTGTGAATGAATTATGTCTACTTTCTAAATTCTGGGATTGCCCCTCCTGAATTAAAAACTTGAGACAGAGTTATCCTGTGGAAGTGAATTCGAAAGTATAAATTTGTCTATAGGTAAAATTTTATTTTTGTAATTGCAATATCAAACAGATCTATCTATGAGTATTCGGATTGAGTAGGTGTGTACATATATTCTTATAGACTCATATATATAGTGCACATAGATACAGATGTGGTAGTACTGTGTATAGATTTATTAAAGAAGATTTATTGACAGCAATAGAAAACTCAATCATACAGAGATTGTTGTCAATCATTTTAGACATACAAACTCTACCAATAAGAAAATCAACTACCTCTCACATAAGAAATAACTGAAACGAAGAGTCTAGAACTCCTCATATCTTACTACAGTAATACAAGTAAGTCATTGTTTTGTTATAAGATAATGCTGAGGTAAAATTCGAAGATAATTATTCCAGAGTATACATGCGAAACTACCATGAATGGTATAGATTAAGCAATTATAGTTCTGTGTATGAAACACACGATTTAAAACTCCTACTAGCCCTTTGGCCTAAACAATGAAGAAAGTACAGATANATATATATATATATATATATATATATATATATATATATATATATATATATTATTCTAGAAGGAAAAACATAGAATCGGAAATTTACTCAGACCATTATATCCAATATAACTAATCGCTATTGTAGATTTAAACCACATCGGTAATAATTATAAGGAATGTCAAAATGAGATAAAATGATTTAGTATTATTGATCTAGCATAAGTCGATCCAACGTCTAGCGTATGAAAATAGGGCCTATCTTCAAGGCAATAACCCCGGTATTTAAAATTTAGGGCATAATGAGACCCGAGCAGTAATCGGTTATCAAATAACTCATTTACTTGAACGAACAGGACAATCCTGTAGGAGAAATTTCCACAAAAGTTATACTGTAACCACCGGGACCAAATCCCCAGTTACCTTTAGGGAAAAAAATTTCCCCTTCTTCCAAACCCAATAGGAATCTTAGGGAATCAAATTGGATTGAACTCTTTTAAATTTGGCAACCATGATTGTTCAAAAATCTAGAAGGGTTCAAAAGGGAACTCGAATACCTATTGCGCCAAGTATGCGGACGAACATCCAAGAGTGTTGCGTAGACGAAAAGCCTGGAAAAATCACCTTACAAGGATTAGAAAAGCATACTTAAGGAAAACTTGAAGAAAATGAAACATAACGATAATTGTTTTCTTTTAACACGTCATGTAAAGACTTTACTTAACTTCCAACCCCGGCTCGCGTGACCTTCCTTGTTGATTTCTGGCTGGACAGTCGCTCACGACCGAGGATGGAGTGCTCGCTCCTTGTTGTTTGCATTTTCTCTTCCATTTCTTGGATCGCTTATGGTCCCACCAGAACCCTGTCCTCAAGCCGATCCCAACTCAAAGGCATCTGACACAGTCACCCATAAAGAAACTTGAAAGGTGCCATCTTAATGGTGCTCTGGTAACTGTTGTTGTAAGAGAATTCCACTAGTGGTAAGAATTCTTCCCAATGCTTTTGTTGATCCATTACGTACATGTCGAACATGTCCTCCAAGGTTTGATTCGTTCGTTCGGTCTACCCGTTAGTCTCCAGGTGGTACGCAGTACTAAAGTTAAGTTGGGTTCCCAAGGCCTCTTGGAAACTCGTCCAAAATCGTCTAGTAAACACCGATCCTCGATCGGATATAATCCTCTTAGGCACGCCATGAAGCCTCACAATCTCACTGATGAAAACTCTAGCTATGTCAGGTGCCTGATACGTGGTACGCACAGGAATAAAGTGAGAANTCGTCCAAAATCGTCTAGTAAACACCGATCCTCGATCGGATATAATCCTCTTAGGCACGCCATGAAGCCTCACAATCTCACTGATGAAAACTCTAGCTATGTCAGGTGCCTGATACGTGGTACGCACAGGAATAAAGTGAGAACTCTTTGTCAGAGTGTCTACTACTACGAAAATCGAGTCATGTGTCCTTGCCGTCAGTGGAAAACCAACAATAAAATCCATCGAAATAACCTCCCATTTCGATTCTGAAATAGCATGTGGTTGTAGTAATCCTGCTGGGTGTCTATGTTCAGCGTTTACCTGCTGACATTCTAAACATATGGCCACATAGTTGACTATGTCTGCCTTCATTCCCTTCCAGAATAACAAGGGTTTAAGGTTTTCCCTCATCTTCATGACTCCTGGATGAGCCATGTATACTGCTCTATGAGCCTCGCTTAGGATCAACATCCTCAACTCATCGTTTGGTGGTACATAGATCCAAATTTTAAACCTCAATAAGCCATCGCTATCAAATGAAAATCCCTCAAATCGTGGTACCATCATTGGGTTTTGTCCGATAAAACCCTCGACCTCTTTGTATGGGTCATCGTTACACTGTAAAGATAGAATCTTTTCACGTAGATTCGTCTGAAGAGGCAACACTGAAAAGATGCGTGGTCTCCGACTCAATGCATCTGCCACCCTGTTCACTATCCCTTTTATGTAAGTAATCTCGAAATCGTACTCGCTAAGAAATTCCGACCAACGTCGTTGTCGTGCGTTCAGGTCACTTTGTGTGAATATGTGTTGTAGTCCACAATGGTCAGTCTTTAGTTCAATTTTTTCGTCCAACAAGGTAGTGTCTCCAAACCTTCAAGGCATATATGATGGCTAACAACTCCAAATCATGCATCGTGTAGTTGTCCTCATGCCTTCTCAGTTTCCTCGAAATGTAAGTGATTACTCGTCCGTATTGCATCAAGACTCCCTCCTAAGCTCTCCTTGGATGTGTCAGTGCATACCAAGAAGTCCATGTCCATGTCAGGGACCTTTAGTATCGGTGCGCTTGTAAACAATTCCTTGAGCCTCCGAAACGCTTCCGCGCATTTCTCGGTCCAAACAAACTTCTTGTTCTTCTTCTGCAACTCCATGATCTGATTTCCTATATTCGAAAATCTCTCGACGAACCATCGATAGTATCCTGCTAAAGCCATGAAGCTACGCACTTTCAGGACATTCATAGGTGCAGGCCATTCCATAATAGCCTCGACCTTGGCTGGATCCACAACGATGTCTTCGTCGAAGATGACATGCCCTAAGTAGTGAATCTTTGATTGATAAAAAGAGCATTTCGATAAATTCCCATACAGTTTGTTCTCTCGCGGACACTGTAGTACCAAGCGCCACTGCTCTTCATGCTCCTCCGTCGTCCAAGAGTAGATCAAAATATCGTCAATGAATACTTGGATGAACTTGTCCAAGTACTCGTGGAACACCCCATTCATCAAACTCATAAATACCCCTGGGGTGTTTGTCAGTCCAAACGGTAAAACAGTAAACTCGTAATATCCAAACCTCGTCTTAAAGGCGATCTTAGGGACGTCATCCTCCTTGATCTTTAATTGGTGATACCCTGATCACAAATCGATCTTGGAGAACACCATCGCACCTTTCATTTAATCAAACAGATCATCAATTCTTGACAATGGATACTAATTCTTGATCCTAGCCTTGTTCAATTGACGATAGTAAATGCAGAGCCTCCACGATCGATCCTTATTTCATATGAAAATAACAGGTGCACCCCACGGTGACACACTAGGACGCATCAGTCCCAGGTCCAACAACTCCTTCAGTTGCATTTTCAATTCTTGTAACTCTGGGGTCGACATCTGATAAGGTATTCTTGCTATTGGTTCAGTCCCCGGTTTTAGGTCTAGGGTAAACTCCAATTCCCTTTCCGACGGCATCCCAGGTAACTCCTCCGGAAACATGTCCACAAACTTTCTCACCACTGAAAGGTGTTCTAAACCTTCCGCGACTACATTCTCGTTTAACGCAAGGATCACATAAAGCTTGCACCCCTTGCGCATGCTCTTCCAAAATTGCAAGGAAGAGATGAACCTCGAGGAAACTCCTAGGTTCTGTCCTACAATCACACGTCTCTGTCCCTCATCATCGACCAATCTCAACCATTTTGTCTTATAGTTGAGTATCACCTCATGCGATTCCAACCAGCCCATACCAATCATGACATCATAAGATCCTTTGATCATGACGTACAGGTTGGCCCTTCTGAAAAACTCTCCCAGGTTAAGGAAACAACCTGTAGCCTTTCCTCCAACCTTCTGTTTGGCTCCCGAATCCATCTCTACGAAGCTAAACTCGTCCTGTTCGACTACCTTTACCTTAATCCTTTTTAGCACTGCACCAGAAATGAAACTCTTGGTAGCACCAGGATCTATCAAAATACTAAGGGTCTAGTCAGCGATGGTACCTGTCGTCTCGAGCATAGTCGACTGGTGCTCTGCCTGGCGGTTATTCACCGCTACATGAATCCAATGGGCCTTGTCCATATCTCCCATGGTAGTGGGTCCGGCCGATCTGGATGCTCTGGTCCTCTCCATAGGGTAGTCGCGCTGGTAGTGTCGCTCTCCACACGTCCAACACCCCTTCTTCGGCCCAGTAGTCCTGGTACCCAAAGTAGAAGATGATGACCCACTGGCCTAGAACCCTAGTCTGTTTTGCTGAACAGGCCTAAACTGCTACTATGTTGGTCGACGTTGTTGTTGATGTTGTGGTCCCCGACAAGGTGTCCGCAACTGAGGCATCGGTCACCGAGGTGTAGTGAAAGTGGATCCCCTCTGGAAGCCACGATATCCTGGCGTATGTCTGGCTGAGGTCTGATGCTGTTGTGCTCCAGATGAAACATGTCCTGCTGGTCTCACTCGAGTCCTAGTTTGACCCCCATTGATAAGCTCCTCCTCTGCTATGAGGGCCTTTTGGATGACATCATGTAAGGTTTGAGGCATCAAAATCCTAACCTTCGCATGCAGGCCACCATTAAGGCCGAACATGAACCTATTGACCTTAAGTTTCTTAGTGTTAAGGTGCGGAGCATACCAGAGCAGCTCCATAAAACAAGCCTCGTACTCGGGCACCTTACGACCTCCCTGTCGTAAGGCCTTGAACTCATTAAGCTGCCACTAAATGAATTCCTCTGAAAGGTACCTCTCTCGAAACTGTTCCTTGAACAGTTCCCATGACACGTCTTCGACGGCCATGTTCAGCTACGGTAGGAGCGTCTTCCACCATAGAAGAGCACTCCCCTTCAGTTGAAATACCGCCATGCGGACCTTCATGTTGGAGGTATAATTGTGAAGTGTGAAGCACATCGCCATGTTCTCCAACCATGCCTCGGCGGCTACGTCATCCAGAGCACCAAAGAACTCGGGAAATTTGATCTTCTCGAGTTCACAGTGAATGCTACTAGTACCGACTAGAGCGTGTGGTGGAACCTCAGAGGGTGTTGGCGCCCTGGCCTCATCTCTGTCCAATCAGTTGATCAGTGCCTCAGACCTACGCTGAAAGGATCTCATCATTCTAACTACATCACCAATTTCTATCTTCTCCTGTCCGAGAACCTTCTCGTCCCCCTGGGGGTTAGACACCTCGGGTGTGGATGCTACTAGAGGCGTCATGCCCCCTCCCCTAGCACTCCTTTGTCTACCTGCACGGCATCCTCTAACCATGATTACCAACACGCACACAAGTCAACTCAATCAACAACAATATAATCAATCATATCAACGAAAGCCGTAGTGATCCCAAGTCACGTGTTGAACCTCACTCTGATACCATATGTAATGAACCTCTCGTTCGTCACGACATCAAGCCTCTCCTAACAAGTGCAATTTTTTTTTATTTTTGTGTGTGTAGGAAGGTAGGCATGACATTATACTCAACAATGCAACACAACGAAGAAAACTACACAAGAAACTCTCACAACCTTAACATGATGACCTGACAAGAACAAGAATGAGTACCCTCCTGTCCTTCCCTGCAATGGTTAGGACCTCTAGGACACATAAGAAACGCTCAAGCCTAGGTTCCCATCGATCTTGACCATTTAAGGTCTCAGGGCTAGCGACTGTTCTGAGGAACAAAGAGGTGTCTACATCCTTCCCGACACAAGCAGGCCAAGCAATTAAATGTTTACAACCAAGTACAACAATAATTAAATGAACAACCACATCCTCTACGGAAGGCGCAAGTTAGAAAAGACTCCGTCAACAACCAACCATTATTTAAGACAAGGGCATTATCTATGACTCAAATTGGCATTAATTACAGATCAATTACTCAATTTTATTTCCATTAGCCGACGAGTTACCAACCAAACATTAAAAATAAAGTAAATTTAAGTAATTGCAAAATCCCCATTTACTAATATCATAATAGCTTATTGTACTTAGTTTAAAACGACATTACATTTTATATGTTATCCAATAACAATAAAAATCTTTGTAATCAACCTATATTAATTTAGCCATGGAAATTTATATTATTTAAAAGATGAAGGTAAGTGTTGTTAGAACCAATCCAATCATAACAAGAATTATAAAACCCTTTTTTCACAAATGACACATTCAACTGCGCAACTTAATGGTGTGGGATTTTAGCATCCAACCATTATGCCATGTAATAACATCCAAATCAACAACGAGAAAACTAAAACTAAGTTGTAAATCTTGATAACCATAGCAACCATCTTAAACTAGAATGCTACCATCAAATTGTATAAAGAAGCGAAAACAAGGCATTTATCATAAGGCGGATAACAAATAACTAGGAATTTGATGTAATGCATATAGCTAGGCATTTAGAAATAATAAATAAGCAATTAATATAGCATTCATAAAATTTACTACCAGGAAAAAAAAATATAAAGGTAAGGACTCAGCGCAGGGGAAAATCTCAGGCACAATCTTTGAATCAATAGCTGGTTGTCTAAGCTAGATTCAAGCACAGATTAACGTGCATCAACAATTGAGATCATTTCGTCTATTCCACCGCACACTCAGTCAATCCTTTAAGGCAATGTGTCTAGTGAACAATAACACAGTCCAATATTCAAGGCGAAACACAGTCATAGCTTAAACTCAATTGTGGTCATTGCGGCAATTTCAGACACGCTTCAAAGGTGAATCATGGTCAAATCACAACAAGAAACTTGAAGAACGGAAAAGCTAAATCCGTGGGTGGAAACAACACTCTCAGACAACGTCTTAATGCCCCCCAAAATCATGGGTAAAAGTGGCCATCCCATGCAATGCATTAAAGAAAACGGTGGTCATTTAAACATTAAAAACACAGAGAACAGTCACAAGCCAAGGTTGACAATCCCAGGTTTGACAGTCAAGGTTATACTGCCAAGCATTAGGGAGGGCGCTTATCCACACGGATTGGAATAAAAACTCTTACAGTCTACGTATCGGGGGTTC
Organism: Picea engelmannii; assembly: GCA_009831015.1. Lineage (NCBI taxonomy): Eukaryota > Viridiplantae > Streptophyta > Pinopsida > Pinales > Pinaceae > Picea > Picea engelmannii. Next base: position 147,465 of record ML805704.1, read on the forward strand.
CAAGGGGATGTCATTAACCCTATCCCTCCTTTACGAATAATCCTGAGTTTGTTAAAGGAAAATGAATGATCCCTCTGTTTTTATTTGAAAGCTAGGAATTTTACTCATAATTTCCTTACGCTAAACATAAATGTGCAGTGGAAAAAAAATGGTATCAAATAATTGAAGTAGGCGAGGATCACCACTACCCACTATTCCATAAGATTTAACTTTTTCACCCATATAGTACCGTTAAGATTTCATTTCAAAGGTAGTATCAATTCCTGTGTGGCAATAGTAACATTTAAGATAGTGAAAACAGTAAAATGATATTGGTAGTTTAAAATTTATAAATGTCGGTGGAGTGCTAGATGTAATTCAAGCTAACCGGGCAACTATCAAGGCCTACAGTGCCTCGTTGGGAGGCCTAGTGCATAGGAGAAGGCATGAGCTAAGTTAGGGGAGAATTCTTCATACGATGAACGATTAAGAGAACCCAACATTATTCAGCCAAATTCTTTTAAGGAAAATGTTACATAGCCAAAAGCAATGAAACAAAAAGGGATGTAGCAAAAATGTTATTCAACCAATTCATGTTACAACGATGCATTGTATAGGAGCTTAATCAAGAGAAATTGGGTGCCATCCAAGCATTAAACACCTAGGTTTGAGGGGCGAGATTATATTCCCTGGCTAAAAGACGTAATAATCAAGTAAAAGTTCGTTGTGGTCAAGGAAAAACTTCACTGTCAACAAGTGTAAAACAAGAGTGGTTGTGACGAGCGAATACAAATTTCTTGCATTAACCAGAGATAGAGATAACAAAAAAACTAAAACGCAAGATTTGTAGAAGAACGTTATATAAAATTTAACATCAATTTACTTTTCCAATAAACGAGCATATCCAAGCATAAGTCCTAATACCATCTACCAAATAGAATTGAAAAGTGTATCGTTGCCTAATCGCTTGCTCCGAATGACGTCCTACGCGCTCTGTGCAACTTCTACTCGTTGACCGTCGAGACTTCACCGGTACCTCCCAGCCAATGCTAGGGGTACTCTCCTTCCCCTTTAGCCCCCCGAGCCACAAAGGGGCCACACACACTATCCATAGGTTTCGTCTAGCTCCCATCTCGTCTCTCAAGGCTGAGCTACCACTCCTCTCTGAGCTGGGTATCCCAACTCCCACAAGTAAATCAGTCAAGTCGATATTTCTGGAGTGTAACGTTACGCAAACAAAAGATGATCCTTCATCATTCTCCTTCCTTTATTTTATAAAGTTTCTAACTCCCTTTATTTCCTAAAATCTCATTTAATTAAAGTTTTAAAAATAAATTCCTAAAATTTCCTCTCCGTATAAGTGTCCCCCATTCCCTACATTCCTCAATAAATTAATTTCTTTAATTAAGTAATTATCTTTATTTCCCTCACCCACGTAGAGTAACTCCTAGAATCAGTCCTAGGTGTCCCTAAATTCCCTTACAGGTTTTAAAATCTTTCCCTATTATGAAATTGTTAATTTAGTTTAAAATTAGAAATCTCTTTAATGTAGATTCTTTACTAAGTTGACTTCCTGCCTTTTTCCCTTAAGTTCCCCTTTTTCCTTTTTATGTTACCTCTTTTCCCTAGTTTCCTATTTTTGATTTTCCCTCTTTCCCCTTTTACTTAGAACTCAAAAAGGCAGGTGTGGAATTTAACCCCTTTTCCCTTTTATCATTAATTTAGTATATTTATAAATGATCAAAAGATAAAATAATTAATTCCTTCTTTACATTTTATATCCAYAGATTTTATTTCTTATGAATAATTTAATTTCTTACTCCCTTCATGTTACAAAATTCTATGAAGATGATAATTATTATTTAAGTGGTTTTTATTTTAAATTTTATTATTTTATTTTTTTTATCTATTTATTTATTTATTACTTTTTTTAAAGGTAGAAATGTTTTTACCCCTAGTGTAATTTTAGACTTAGAACTTAGATTTTGTACTGGGCGACATTTAATTAGGAAAACTGTTTTAAAATTGCTTAACATATTATTCGTCCTAAGGCCATCTAGGTTCATTCCTCTAACATCAACAACACGATGTGTCCTTCAGGATGCACTAGGTGCTCCAAGGGTGCCACTCGCCTCATCTGTTCCTTTGAGCGACGTTCCCTTCAGGATGCACCACGTGCTCCAAGGGTGCCACTCGCCTCTCTCCATTTTCTTGCGCAACGTTCCCTTCAGAATGCACCACGTGCTCCAAGAGTACCACTTGCCTCTTGACTGACTTGGTAGACATCAATAACCCCTGGAGTCAATACTCCACCAGGTGAACTTGTGGAAAACTAAGGGCCTCTAAGGAATAAGGCCCCTGCCTTATTGCACACCCCTTAGAATCATCGTGAGCGACTGTCGTAGTCTGCCCTCATGGCATCGTGGGTCCTCTCGAACTAGGTAATCGTTAACCTACAGTTTGAGCCACGACAGGAGTGCTAGTAGGCTATGGCAGGGCTGTTGTCCATGCCTCTCCCTCACATCTCTGGTATTCATGCGTGACACCTTTACTCCATATGTGAGTCTGATTGGCAATGTATCGTTACCTACATCATCAACAAATCATGTCAGAATATATCCATGTCATATCATCCAATCAGATGCGCTAATATCATAGTAAAAACAATCAAACCCCAATGGTATCACTCCCTGACTCGATCTAGAGTCCAAGGGGTTCCATCGATGCCTCGACATCCTCTAGGTATGTAATCCTGCACATTCAGTAAAACCGAGTCAATAGCACCTGTCTATGTCAAAGCGGTGAAACAACATGTCATAACCCATAATGCCTCATAATCAAAATCAAAAGTTTTAATAGCATAAAAATATGGATCACTTGCAAGCAAGTGTCCTTAAAGAATAAGTTCGCTCATTGCTCCAGAATGGGATGTTACAAAAATGGACTCAGTAACACACCAACAACATTTATGTGTTTAATGAACAATATATTTATCTAGTACTTGTATAAATTCATATTGATTTTTATTGACGATATATTAATCTATTCAAACTCTGAAGAATAATACGAACAACATTTTAAAATAGTATTACAAACTTTGAGAGAGCATAAATTATATTCTAAGTTCGATAAATGTGACTTCTATCAAAGAAAAATACAATATTTGGGAAATGTGATATTAGAAGATGGTATTGTTGTAGACCCCGAAAAAATTAAAGCTATCATGGAATGGCC
>ML805705.1:0-14904 GCA_009831015.1 Picea engelmannii
TTTGCACTTATTCTTATCATCAACAAGTTGTGTTTTGGTCTTCTCAGATTGCGGATTATTTTTATCCTCCTTGTTCTTACCCTTCCCTTTTTTAGATTTATTTTTTCTGGTGGGGGTAGATTGAACAAAGTTCACCTCAGAAGTCTTGCCGGTGGGAGGGGTAGGAGACAGAGCGTTTTGAATATTAGAAGCAATTGATTTTGGGTTGTTGCTAGAGGCTTGGACGGAATGGGATTGGGCATGGAAAGTGCCAATCACACCATCAGCTGCATGAGAAGCAACAGGAGTAGTTGAAGTAGCATAAGTAGAAGGACGAGGTGTGTCAGGGAGTAAGTCGTAAAGAGTACTCGTTTGTGAATAAATGAGGTCAAGGTATTGAGCACGACTGATCGCCTGTTCTTCTGTGACTACTCCACCCATGGCGATGTCATGAGCAATGTCATTCATGAATGATTTCATGAACCACTCTGCCAGCAATTGATTGGGAATTTCGAGTTTGATGAAACGTCGTCTCCATCGCCACTCATGAATGTGATCAGAGATATGAGTGGCTTTGGTTTGTTTGAAAGAACTCAAAATTTCGGTTCCTGTTTCATAGCGGATCGGTAACTGGTAGTGGGCAAGGAAATACATAGTGAGGGTGTTGAAGTCGGTGAAGAAGCCTCATGGTAATTCTATATACCACTTCATGGCGGAACCTGTGAGAGTTCGCTGAAAAAGGTGTAAACGAATAGAGTCATCCATCAAAGAGTTGGATGAACACCAAAGGTGAAAAGTCATTACATGATTGTTTGGGTCCTCTCCTGGTTTACCATCGAATTTAGGGATGTCAGATGGTATTTTGGCCGGTATCGTGGGCCATTGATGAGAGTGACGGATCGGATTATTTAAAATTCTCGACAGATCAGGGAGGTCTAGGGTGGCTAAGAAGGGTAATTGTCTATTCACGTGTGGGTACTAGTGACTTTGGGGAGGAAGCCATGTAGGTATAACAGTGGGACCATAAGCCGTTTGCATATAATGCAAAGATCCAGGAAGATTCGTTTGTTGGTGTGGAGGAAAGTAATTCATAGGGTTGTATTGGTTGGGGTTGTTCCCTTGAAAAAGGGCGTGGGGTTGAGCGTTCAAGCTACAAATAGGATTGGGTGTACCTGGATATGGTTGGCCTGTACTAGGGGGTATGAAGGAGATATCTTGAGGCTGTTTCCCCCCATTCAAGTGAGGATTATTTTGGATAAGATAGTTCCAATACTGGGCCAAGGATGGAGGTATGTTTTGTCCATAGCGTGGGGTGGGTGGGGGTTTCCCTCCAATTGGGGGTTGTGTCCCAATTGGGATTTGTCCTGCAAAAGGGGATTGGGTTTGGCCTCCTTAGTAAAATTGTCCACCGACAAGAATCTGGTAATTATGTGTGAAAGACGGGATGGTGCCACTAGGGTCAGTTCCTCCAATAGAGGATGGAAGAGGTCCTATGAAAGGGGGTCGAGGAACTGTCGGAATGAAACCAAGAATGAGATGGTGTCGAGAAGGAGTGGAAATGTCGGGAGTCCCAGATGGGATTTGTGTAGGAGTGGGAATAGAAGCATTCAACGCATGATATCTGGGGGTAAGTGTTGGGGTGAATCTAGGCAAAAGCGGCGTGCCAATGGGAGCTTGTCTAGCCATCATAATCCTGGTGTGAGGATGTGTAGTATCTAGGACCATTTTTTAATGGACCATTTGTAGAGGGATAGTCAAGATGTGGTCGGCTGGTGGAGCGTCTAAACCAGGAAAATAATAGGCAGTAGTAAAAGGTATTGTGTCTGGATCGGATGTTTCGAGAAGCTCATGTGTGACAGTGATATCAATGCCTGCTCCTGAGCCAAAGAGATCCCATCTAAAAATTCCAATAGTCCAAAAAGGATCTTGACCCTCGGAACCTGTGAAAGGTTCGGTTGGTAATCCATAAGACTCAACAACTATTTCTCCAGAAGAATTCACTCGAACAATATGTCTCACAGAGTTGGAAGGAAGTCAGAATTCCTCTCGAGAATTGGTAATTCAGAACCATTCTAAAGAGTTAGTTCTTTCCACTTGTGGAGTGACAATGTCTTGGACTTCACTCTGTTGAGGAGAGCCCTCCGGTGAGTTGGTAGGAAAGGGTTGAGAACCTTCTAGATCTTCTGGGGGTAGGCCTTGCATTCTACATGACTGGCATGGAGGGTCAATTGTGATCGAGTTAAAATTTTACGAAAGAAATTCTATGGCCAACTTGGGTAAACAAAACAACATGCGCTAGTAAAATCTAGGAATCAAAACCAAGAAAACAAGACCTTCCAATCCCGAAGTCACTAGTTGGTGATGAAATCTAATGTCACGATGATGAGACAAGAAGGGGCTGGGCTAGGGTGTAAAAGTTACATTGACAACCTGCTTAACGGACTTACACCCCGGTGCAAGCTCCCACACATAATTGTGGGTATACCCTCCAAGGAACCTAAGTGAGTTTGGCCAACGTCGATTCCAGGTAGCGTGAATATTTACCCCTTCATAGTCACCTTGTGTAAGACCCTAAGAAGATAGGCTACTAAGGTTACCACAAACAACAATGATGTCTGGGGAAACAGTCGACAGTCCGATCCACACGTAAGGGAAAGGTATCTAGCCTGAAATCAACTTGAGAGGCTTCCACTCATCATTGTGGGTATAGCTTCAAGTGACCCTCGTAATACGTGCAATCTCTACACCGAGATCAACAAAGAAGGGTGAGTAACTCTATCAATCTCAATTCGACCTCAGGTTTGAACCTTGTGTGAGAAGGGCTTCCCAGGACAAAATGTTGCAAATGGAATTTGACACTCCTTATCACAAGATACTATTGTGTGTTTTGTGCTTTGGAGAGTGTGTCTCACTTCCTATTCCAAAGCTCTATCCTAGCTAATGTTGGTGCAAAAGATCCCTAGAAAAGTTGCTAGTTGAATTTTAAAGTTGCACAATATTATTAAAGGTTGTTGTTACGCAAAAAGGAGACGGAAATGAAACCAATGTTGTTTAAGACTCTAACCCAACAATGCATAAATAGGGATGAATGATACAAATTTTTGTTCGATGAATTCTATCTATGGGAGGGAAAGAGGAGTTTTCTGGAAAAATGTGAACTACGATGTACGATCTTTCTCGAAATATAATATCAAACAATCATGAACAATGCAAATTCCCTATTCGTTCTCTTTCAATATTTGAATGCCAATATTTTTCGAATAAATGATTGCTTAAAATAATAATAATAATAATAATAATAATCTTTAATTTTTTATTAGAAACCAAGCAATAGGGATGGAACTAAGAAACAGTAAGCAACCAATGAAAATGAAATACTCAACAAACACCCAAATTGATCTTTCAATGAAGATAAAAATAACAAACTGAGAAGACCAGTCTCTTCAAATGCACATGGACAACAATTTTCCAAGTAGTAAGCAATCGAAAAGGACAATTAATCCCAACTTTTAATCCAATCAAAGGCTCTCGACCAAACAAGCACTCGGATTTCAGAATCATAGATTATACCCTTGTTAAGAAAAGGTCAAGAGGTAAAAATTGAGAAAAAATGATCAAGAAGAGTTTTCGATTTCCAAAAACTAATCATTCGCAAGATTTTAACTCAAGAAACAGTCAATCACTAGCAAAATAAGTTATTCCCAGATAAACAAACAAATCTGGGCATCTGAAGACACAAAAATACCTAATCCAAAGTTTTTACAAGTGAGTTCGCAGTCTGGTAGTGGTGTACAGTGCGAGAATTAGATATTCTCACAGCCTAGACACAGGCAGGGTGTGATAAGGTCACACTGAACCTAACACTAAGGTGCTAACTTCAGTGATTCTCGTAGTCCATAGAAAGGTACAGTGCGAGAAGGTTTGTAATCAAGCAAAATTTGGAAAAAGGATAGAACTTTTGAGTGAACTTCTAGATCCAGAGAGTCTGTAAGGATCTCCTAAAGACTCAGAGATTGATTGGGAATGAAAAAGGGTATTTCAAGAGCAAATGGCCAACAAAAAAACACAAAAATGAGTTGGATCCCCAATGGAGTCACCAATTTTGTTATTGGATAAATCGGTAGGTGCGGACACTAACTGATCTCCCTAGATCCACCTGGATCTAGAACAAAACAGTACAGGACATGAATCTTTCTCTAAGTTGCAGTCATTGAATATACTACCAAGAAGGAATGAGTGACATACCTTTATATCACTTCCTTAGGTCTCTGTTGTTCCTACTTCACCCCGGTGCTCTTGTGAAATCAGGTCCAAGACAACACAAACCAACCAAAGTGAAGATACCAAAGTATATTCAATGTCAACCTGTGCATACGATCAAGGAGTTATGCAATAAAATAAGAGTGATTTTATGGGAAAGGGACATGCCGCTGTATTATATTAAATGAAAGTAGAAGATACAACCAGATCGCCTTGATGTCACAAGCTTCCTTTCAGTGATCCTTGGTTCCAAAACACACACTTTCTCTAAACTTGCATGAAGAAGATCCAGTACAACTTGATAGACAAATAGAGTCTTCAAGATTCAATCCAAATAGAGTTCTTCACACAATTCTCTCATCAATTCTTCATTCAATCTTGCTTAACCTCTTCCTTGAGAAACCTTCCATTATATAGGAGAAGGAGAGATGGTTAAAGGGATGCGGATGATCCCACTAAATCTGAGAAGTCAGTAGGATACCAACCATGCGAATGCCAACTCATTTTCTAGAAGATTCTCTTCTAGAACCTCTRTAACCTCTTCTCTTTCCCAAGCTTTGAAACAGGTTCGCATMTTACCTATAGAGAAGACTGCGAATAGTTTACACTCCAAGTATAGGGTTGCCTGTGAGAATGAAGGATTTTCGCACCCTGTAACATAGGMAGCCTGTGAACTTATCTTTAAAATATGCTTTTTAGAAGAAGACAACAGTCACTTTTCTCAGGAAAAAGGTCTTCATGAGAGCCTGGACACATAACTTGTAGAGACATCACTAGAGTGACCAAARTAATGTGTAACACTACATCCTTCAGTATCGGCCATTCCATAATGGCTCTTACTTTCTCAGGGTCGACTGCAATGCCTTTTGCAGAAATGACATGTCCTAGGTATTGTATTTTATTTTGATAAAAGTCACACTTATCAAATTTGKCATATAGTTTGTGTTTCCTCAGCGTTTGCAGAAATACCCTTAAGTGTTMTTCATGTTCTTCCTCTGTTTTAGAATAGACCAGAATATCGTCAATAAATACTAGTATGAACTTGTCCAAGTATTGACTGAAAATACTATTCATTAGGCACATAAACGTGGCTAATGCATTAGTGAGTCCGAAGGGTATGACTACGAATTTGTAATGTCCATATCTTGTTTGAAAATTTGTCTTACTTATGTCGTCATCTTTTAGCCTAACTTGATGATATCCAGATCGTAAATCCAACTTCGAAAAGATCTTTCCCCCACCTACTTGATCGAATAGATCGTTTATCCTAGGTAAAGGGTACTTGTTTTTAATAGTCACTTTGTTCAATTGTCTATAATCGATACATAGTCTTAGAGTACTGTCTTTCTTCTTCACAAAGAGGATGGGTGCTCCCCAAGGTGAAACACTCAGTCTGATATACTCTTTTTCCAATAACTCCTGCAATTGGATTTTCAATTCTGTCAATTCTGGTATACTCATTCGGTAAGGTGCTTTCGAGATAGGGGTTGAACTAGGTAGTAGGTCTATCGAGAAGTCTATTTCTCTTCTAAGGGGTAATTCAGGTATTTCATCAACGAATACGTCTCTGAAATCACGTAACACAACAAAGTCTTCCAAGTTAGGTTTGTCTTTCTTTTCTAACAGGTTTGTTACTTGGATGGCATAAAATTGGCATCCCTTTCTCATGCATTTCTTGAATTGCATCGCGGAAACTTGTCTAACTGATACAAGTTTTGGTACACCTTGGGTTGTTCTAGTAATGTCATAATCATCTTTATAGTTAAGTTTCTTTGTATAACAATCGAGTACTTCCTTGTTCTTTTCCAACCAATCCATTTCGATAATCATATCATAATATCCTAGGGGTAGGATGTTCAGATTTGTCCTTATGTTCTGACCATCTAAGTTGAACTCAAAATCAGAAATAAATTCAACTACTTTCCTTTTAGTTCCAGTAGCTAGTTGTACCAGCCATGATTTTTCATGCTTTAGTTTCTTAAGTTTATTTGACTCTACTATATCAAGAGTAATATAACTTAACATAGCTCTAGGGTAAATTAAAACATAAATTCGAGTGTAATTGATTTTACCTTCGATATATACCACAAAGGATTGGTGGTTAGCTTGTCAACCATTTATGGATGCATTTATCCGATGCAGGCTTCTGCCCACATCACCCACCATCGAGGCTTCGTGCAAGTTATGAACAGTAGTTCGGTTTGCTGAAATTAAACGTGGACAGTTCCTCCTTAGGTGAGGTTCTCCACATTCCCAGCACTTTAACAGTTCGTGGGGGTTTTCCCCAAAATTCTTCATTCCCAGATTTACCGATTTACCGCTACCTTGCGTATTCAGATGGTTGGAGTGAAAATATTTTCTTGGAAAGATTTTTGTTGCATTCTGGTGGGGATCTGGTTGGTATCCATTCTTCCACTAGTTCATTCGATCTTGTTTCTTATCCTTGCAGGCTTTGGGAAACTCTGTCCATTGTTTATACTGGTCTTAGCACATTCGTTCTTTCCTGAATAATTCACTCAAGGATTTGGGGTTGTCAAACTCAATTCTGTCCCTGTAGGACTGTGGTAAACAACTTAAAAATCATTGTATTTTCACCTTATCCTCCCGGATGTAAGGTACGAACCTTAGTAATTCCAGGAATTTATTTATAAGGTCTTCCATTGTCATCTGTCCAAGTCTTAACTCGTAAAATTCTTTCATTTTTCTTTCATAGTAGCTTTCAGATAGGTACTGTTTTTTGAAATATTTCTTGAAGTCGGACCATTCCATCTGTTTTTCTTTTAAGCCCTTTGCCAATTTCAGATCTTTCAACCAGATGTTGGCCTTTCCTTTCAAATTGTAAATGGCCATTCTGACTTTCATATTGCTGGAATAGTTGTATATTTGGAAATATTTTTTGATATCTAATAACCATGCTTTAGCTTCCTCACCTATTTTGGATTTCCCGTCAAATGTAGCAGGTTTAATCTTCTTGAATTCCCCTTCGAGATGATCTACTTGTTTCCTCTTTATGTCTGGTTTTTATTTATCTTCATTTGAAGGGGTACTCTCAGATGAGTTGTCCTCTTTTCCTGCTTCAGGATCGAAGTTCTTGGAGGCCCTCTTACTGACCTCTTCTTCATGATTATCATCCTTTGGGATTTTCTTGGTTACTATGTTGTGCAGCAGGACTTCATGTATCTCCTGTTGTTCCTGTTGTGCTTTCTTCAGTTTATCATTGTCTACTTTGAAAACCTAAAGCTCAACAATAAGATTCCTCATTATTTCCAGTACTTCTGTAGGTGAGCTTTCATCACTATTCTGTCTTGGATCTCTTGGAGGCCCTTGCTCTGGATCCCCTTCCATTATGATTTCTGCATCATCTTGCACTGCCATAATTCACACAAACAGAAAAGGTGTTTTGTTTGTAACAAAAAGGTTTATTAGTTTTGCTTAAATCGAGTATATATAAACCAACTACAGTGGCCCTATTTAGGTCTAGTGTTGTAACTTTGGCTCTGATACCATATGTAATAAACCTCAATTTCGTCATATTTTTTTTTCTTCTAAGAGCATTACGCTCTAAGTCTGTATAATGGATTTATAATAAGGGAATAATCTTTAATATTTAAAACTTTGATACCCTAGGTATTCAATTTCTCTATCCTAACATTACAGATCCTTAGTCTAGTGTTTTACTCTTCAAATTTCATTTAAGTTATACTCATCTTTGTAACTGGTTAAATGTAAAAAAAAGACTTTTTAGTAATGCAGACATAGACATAGGCCTAGGTCTTACAATTCCAGCCTCTTCTTTAACATCCACCTCCATATGCGCACACAAGACTAAAATTCAAGACCCCGAGAACTTTATAAAACAAGGAAAGGGGGTCAAAATATTTGCTCTGTCATTGGATTTTATTGGTTGTGATTTTGATAACGGTTACCACAGACTTTGAGAACTTTCTTGGAAATTATTTTGTTGGCTGAGAATTTGTAACCCAATAAACTCCTTAGTTGGAAGCGAACCCTAAGCTGGAAGTTGATTAATCCTTTCTAGACTTAACTAACTCCAACCATCGGCGCTAACTGGACTAGTAGTAATAGGGTTTTGAGGAGATCCCTACTTGTCCTCTTAAATTTTTTAAATGTGACTAGATGTATTGATAGTCGGAGTTAATTCTCTAGCCAACCATTAATGGAGGTGGAGGAGAAACGAGAGTCACCTTGTACCCTCGTCCAACCCAAGCACTCTAGATCACTGCTGTCACATGGCGCATTTTCTTGTCGTACCCACCACATTCAATATGCGCGGGGGTTCGTATCTTAGGGTAGTAGTCGAGATTCATTGTCATATTTGTGCCAATCTAATCTTAGTTGAATCTTGTGTTTTCCTCTGTTTCTTGACTTTACTCTATGCGGGGCATGGTGGCTTGGAGAATCTCCCATATTACTCCTGTTCGGTATGTGTCTATCTTGAAATATAATTTTATTGTAGGTTCTCTTTTGTCCTTTTACGACTTACTGTTCTGGTATTCTCTTGTATCTTTCCCATAGGCCCTTCTTTCTCCCCTCCTATATTCGTCGTTCTTTTTTTTACTATTCCATGTTATTACATGCCTATATGCTATACCTATTTTTCATGATACTGGAACATCTCTGGAAAGTTATTTCTATCTGGGTTGTGAAAAATAAAAAGGGTTCATCTATCACTGTTCTCCCAATACTTTTCGATAAATTTGTAAGACTATATTTTTTCCTTATTTGAGAGTCTCCCAGAAAATAATAGTTGGCCTAACCCTTAAGAAAGGATTATACTYTGAATGAAGTTAAAGATGTTCAGGTTATGTTTTGTGTGCCCCCCTTTACTCTTTTCCAAGCGTCTTACAAGGGCATGCGCGTTTGGGGTTTTGGCATCGTGTTGACCCTACATTTCCTTAAAAMTTATTTGCAGAGTGTTAGATAGATCATTGGTACTGTGCTATTGTTTCTTTAGATTTCTATAAGATGGTTCTTGAGTTTATGCTTATTATGCAATTTGGTCACGTTCCAKCATTCATGTATTTGTTCTTTGTTCTATTCTTTCTTCGGTCATTCATTGATTCTTAACACTAATGGTGGGCCCCTTTTTTTKTGAGGGTACCCATCAGGAAGTCTAAGACTCATCTTCCCCTTATGGGTCTGAATATTTACGCAGCTCCTTGCGATGGCGAAGGATACCAGATCCCTCCACTTAAGTTAAGTATTACTTTGGCGAATTCTTTCCTAGTGTTACTCRTTTTTATTTTATTTGTATTTATGTTGAACAAAGCCTTAATGGCATTCCTCGCAACTCTGTGTAGGGGTTTCGACCATGCGAGGACACACATGGAGATTTCACCCCCCTTAAGAGGTACTTGGGTTCCATTTTGCCCCTTCCAAGAAGGCCTAGACAGTTAATGGTAGAAGGGTTCAACTAAGGAATCATTTCTGTAATTGGTTCATTGTGTGCTAACTTTTAACTCCATTACTCCTTATCACAGTCGATTTCCGAGAGTCAACTTTAAATTTTGTATAATTACCCAAGAATTAAATCGATTTCTTACTATGTCTTATATTAAGCATTATTCGAAAGGAAAAATGTGACTGATTTCTTTCATACACTGGGACTGTTTACTCGACATTTCTGAAATGAAATAAATTGTTAATATGGTATCTTATTTCCATTTCTTGTAGCCTTACTTCAATTTGTTTTTGGCATCGTATATCCTCGGCATACCTAAAAGAGTGTTGGTAGATAAAAACACTTGTGTTTTCTCTTGTAATGTTTTATCCTGGATCTATAATAGTTTAGACCGATTTTTCTATTATGTTCAATCCGAGTGTACTCAAAGTTTTCTGGAACTAAATACCTTATTTTCTGAACATTCGAATGTCTGAGTTAATCGTTTTCTCATCAAATTCGGTGAGGCCGAAATCTAAGCCTTAGGTATTAAAAAGAGTCTGAGATTATCAGTGTAACATGAATTATGGACATGACTCTGCATTTTTCTTATGGTGTATTCCTTTACATATACATATATCCAAGTTATCTATATACCTATATCTAGATATAGCCATCCTTTTGATTATTTAGTGGTTTGGTATGGTTGTTAGAAGATTTCACTTCAATTACTCACTATAAGCGTCAGCCTTTACAATTGTATGCTACCAACTCTATGCCATCCATTATAACAATTACTAAATGAACATTTACATATATATATTCATAACTGCAGTCATATAGTTGTTTGATACTTCGTAAACCCCTTATTATATTAATGGGCCTTTAAATCTGTATAATTAAAATGGATATAATACTCCTAAAATTCTTTCCAGTTTTCTATAAATGTTTGCACAGGTTTGAAAATCCACTACAGAAATTGAACACTTAAAGTCGTATGACTCATGATGATCTCATGACAGGTAGAAGGTTTTTCCAAGACTTGAAGTTTCGGAATTTGCATGATGAATTTAATGCTTCAAGCAGAATAGATCTATCCTTGGCATGACTAAAACACAGTAGTTTTGTAATATTGTTTATTGTCTAGATTTAGTTCTATTACTACTACAGATAATATATGTTGTTTATAAACCCGTACATTTATAAGTTGGTCCTGTGATGACAATGGATCACCCATATAGTAGTAATATAGGTATATTATTTAATAGAATAGATGATTCTTCGACAGATAACATACAAAAATCCATACAGATACAGTCGTTCCTACAGTAGATAATAAACTGTAATCATATATATATATATATATATATATATATATATCGATATGTAACATATATACAGACTTGATCAACTCCAATTATTTATAGATAGATCTTCCTAATATTTCAGTTACAGAAATAAACATACTCCTGTAGATAGATCTGTTCCTTTCAAGTTCATTTATACACAGATAATCCTTCCTAGAATTTCGATTACAAAGTTAATGTACTGCTGTAGATATATCTGTTCTTTCAAGTTCATTTGTACCTAGATAGTTCTGCCTAGAATTTTAGTTTCAGGAGGAATCATTCCCAGCATTTAGTCTTTGACTATAAACTTCATACAAACGAACATATGTCATCCATCGAAATTATTTCAACTTAACACCAACAGATGCATAATATTAGATACCCAAAATCATTCAAGCAAAGAAGGAGAGATTTAACATATTTGAACCAATTCATGGAAAGACAAAGGGAATAGCCACGTTCCTCCCAACCGTAGAACAGGGAAGCCAAATCACTTGTCCTATTCAACTCCTAGCCTGACCATGAATCCATGAGGGGTAACTTGGAACTCCTCCTCAGTAGCGTCGTTCAACTTTAGAAAAACTTCTTCTTACCTCACACTCAGTAGGGAGTGTTCATAACAACAAGCAGTCAAAATATTTTCCTGGCATACTCCTCCTTGCCTCACACTTCAGAAAATAGTGTTCATAACAACAAGAGGTAATTCCTTTGCCCATCATACTTTCCAGTGTCCTACCTCCTCACATATGCTATTTAAAACAATCTTTTTGCCTAGGTCTTTTCCCTCCGTTGAGAATTTTCGCATGTTTCTAAATCCCTGATTTTCAGGGGCTGCCAATGGCCAAATCTATGATTTTCCACTTGTAACAATCAGCCCAGAGGTAGTTCCAACATGTTCCCCACTCATGGAGTCATGGTCAGCTGATTTTAACACGGTTGTTCCATTTGTCCCGCTACAATCAATATAAAATGTTATGTTTTTATACAAGTGTCATAGTCAAATAGTTAGTTGGGTCAAATCAGATCTCTACCCAACAGATATAATATTTAATTACAATTATCAAATTTGAAATTCAGAATTGCCATAAATGGAAAAAAAAAATTCCAAATTCGAATTTACTAAAAACGGAATAATTTTCCAACAAATTTTAAATTTCAGAAATACTTTATTTTTGGGGATGTCACACAACCTTTACTCATGCACTTCTTAAATTGCATTGCTGAAATATTCTTAACTAATACTGGTTTTCGTATGCCTTGTACTGTCCCAACATTGTTGTTTTCATCTTTTTAAATGAGTGATTTTTCATAACAATCCAAAATTGCTTTATGCCTCTCTAACCAGTCCATTCCAATAATTATATCGTAAGACCCTAACAGTAGAATATTCAGATTTATCTTTGTGTTTTGACCATCTAAACTGAACTTATAATCAGAAATGAATTATGTTACATTTCTTTTTGTTCATGTTGCTAGTTGTACTAGCCAAGACTTTGTATGCCTTACTTTATTAAGTTTATTTGAATCCACTACACCAGGAACAACATAACGCAAGGTAGCTCCTCAATCAATTAAAACAGAAACATGATTTTTGTTAACTTTACATTCAACTTCCACTACAGTGGACTGGTGATCAGCTTGTCAGCCATCCATGGTTGCATTGATCATGTGTACACTCCTGCCCACATCTCCCAGTGTAGAGGCCTCTTGCAGGTTGTGCACTGTGGTCCTTGATGCAGAAGTTAGATGTGGATAGTTCCTCCTTAAGTGAGGTTCTCCACATTCCCATCATTTTGATGGTTCCCTGGGGCTATCCCCAAACTTCTTGGTTCCCAAATTAACTGGTTTACCTCCCCCTTGGGTTTTTTGGTTGTTGGAGTGAAAATATTTCCTTAGAAATCTCTTTATTGCATTCCGGAAAGGGGTTGGTTGATATCCCTTCTTCCGCTGGTTCATTCTGTCCTGTTACTTGTCTTTCCAAGCCTTGGGAAATTCAAACCATTTTTTGTATTGATCGTAGCACATTCGGACCTTTCTGAAAACTTTTCTTAAAGTCTTGGGGTTGTTGAATTCGATTATGTCCTTATAGGAATGTGGTAAGAAGCTTAGGAACCATTGTATTTTTACTTTTTCCTCTCAGATATAAGGCATGAACCTTAATAATTCCAGGAATTTGTTTATCAGGTCGTCCATAGTCATTTGACTGAGTCGTAGCTCATAAAACTCTTTGGTCTTTCTTTCATAGTAACTTTCATATAAATATTGTTTCTTAAAGTATTTATTGAAATCCGACCACTCCATCTGTTTTTTCCTTTAGGCCCTTGGCCAACTTCAGGTCCTACCACGATATACCTACTTTTCCTTTCAGGTTATAGATGACTATTCTGACCTTCATGTTGTTGGAATAATTGTAGATCTGAAAATATWTTTTTATGTCTACTAACCATACTTCATCCTCCTCCCCTGTCCTGGATTCCCCGTCAAAGGTGGACGGTTTGATTTTCTTAAACTCTCCCTCTAGGTGGTCCACATGTTTCCTCTTTCTTCATRTSGTTGTTTTATCTTCTGCTAATGGTGTGCCTTCGGAAGAGCTATCCCCTTTTTCTACTTCAGGACCARAATTTTTGGAGGCTCTTTTGCTAACCTCTTCTTCCTTGTTATTGTCTTTTGGGCTCTTCTTTGTTACTATGCTACGCAACAATACTTCATTTATTTACTGATGTTATTTTTGTGCCTTTTTTAGTTTCTCATTGTCTGCCTTGAAAACTTGCAGTTCCACAATAAGGTTTCTCATGGTTTCCAGAACTTGGGTGGAAGAACTTCCTTTATTGTTTTTCCTAGGCTCTCTAGGAGGTCCTTGCTCGAGATTCTCCTCAAGTCTGATCTCCTCTTGATTCTATGTTGTCATTATCACAACAGAAATAAAGTTTTTATTTTTGTAACAGTAAGTACTTTATTATTTTTTCATTAAACAAAAAGCATGTGATAAACAACAGTTTTGGCCCTGTTTAAGGTCCAGGTGTTGTAACCTTTGCTCTGATACCATATGTAATGTACCCCAAAATTACCAACAAAAAAAATTTGCTAGGTGCATGAAAACTCATTTACTCTGTTATACTTTATCTATTTGCAATTAAAACATTACTGTCGGAATATGAAGTGTACTTATTTATATTATCAATGAACGAAATAAGGCGATTACCCTTTTCCATGAACTCGTACTTATTATTACTACTCAAAACATGTGTTAACATTTGTCAAAACAAGTTAAAGTGTGGCCTCTTCATAACAATAAAACTGGTCATGACCATCAGGTCTATAGTAACTCTAGCCTACAAGGTTCTTACTTTTATTAGGGTACCCACCAAAGTATTTCACTAGAGTTCCACATTCGAATAAGTCCTAATACTCTCTTCCTCACATCAAACTGAAGAGGTACTTCATACTTCATTATGACAATCCCAAACAATCCATTTTTTTATTATAACCCCTTATAATTCTATATAACAAGAACTATTAAAACATTGCTATTAGATGCAAACCCATTATCATAAGGTTCTTATATCTAAAGTTGTCCAAGGCAACATATATTTGTTTGAGTTTATTAGAGCGCATTGTCGTGTGTATTACCTGGAGGGTTTACCCTTGGTCACATACGGTATCCTTGCAATGACCATACCCTAACTGAACAAGCATCCTACTGTCACAAAAGTGGACGTTCTCGTCGGTTTTCTTGTTAGGGTTTCAATACAGTAGTTGGCAGGTTTGACACACACCAGTTGAACAACGACAGGGTCACCCGAATACATAGATTAACACTCGAGTTAGAACCTACCTGGAGTGACAATTCACCACCCTAAGGCTTATTGTTCATCATGGAGGGTCATTTGATTTCATGACGAGGATTAGCACTAA
>ML805705.1:88995-103606 GCA_009831015.1 Picea engelmannii
TTCAAATATGTTAATGGCTGTATAATTCATTTTCTTTTCTCGTTCTTTCGTTAAGTTTCTTGATGGTCAATTAATGCATGCAATTAAAAAAAAAAAACTCAACCATAAGTCATTCGAAAAATCCTGACGGATCACATATACAGGGAGATTTACCTTGGTTGGGGCGGTGGGCCCTTGCCGAACCAACAAGGAACCTCTTAAGAAAGTAACAGACTAAAACGTTTCACTCACACTCAAGAATTGACATAATAGATCTTTTTCATTAATTCAACTGGTAAATTGGATCAACGTTCTTCACTTCATACATAGGAACAATATGTATTATATAGTTCTGATAACAAACTTCATTACATTCCTTATTATCCACACCTATCACCTATACAGTATTCCTTATATATAAGGTAAACTGATACTACCAATATCTATGGATAAGTACTAAACAGTTTTAAAGATATTACACTTGATATTTACATCAAATCTCTAGGAATCGACTCCATCCTCATGACACAAAGTGCATGAGTAATGGATTCTCTCGTAATCTCGAAAACTGATTTGGGAGCTTCTGTTCAACTGCCTTCTCAAAATCTTCATCATTATACTGGTCCAACTGGTGCCTGCTGGAAACAAAGGTTTTGGTACCGGAATACACACAGTCACGAATCTGAGTACCAGAATGGACGCGAAGTAGACGGTACTGGAATAGTGCATGACTTGGTAACAGAATGGATTTGGAGCGGATAGTACCAGATCAAAACTGCCTTAGGTACCAAAATGGATTTGGTACCATATTGCATGATGATTGGTAGTACTGGAATAGCGCAATTAATGGATAGGATTCTCATGAGTCAAACCATTAGGACTACACAAAATAAAACACTTTAATCAAATTAATTCAAGAAAGTTAAACAAAATATGCTTTAAATCATCAATTACCTCTTGTGACCATGAACAAGGCTATTAGGTATGTGTTTGAGAAGAAATATTCAAGTATAGGCTTATAACATAGGCAAAAAGGCACAGATATAAGGTAAGATGGGGCATTATATATGTCAAAACGGAGACTCAACACGAATGTATCTCTTCATTATATGTATGTGCCTTTTCAACATAAGATATTAATCATACTATTTTAATTAATACAATGTCAATGAACCATTGTGCCTTTTAGATCATTTAGTCACGTTTTCAATTGGGTGAATAGATTTTAATTATCATGATTCAATTCCCTTTTACCTTACCATAGCTAAATGCCACAATGGTTTGCAAATACCATGTGCACATACCATTTCCTCTTTCAATTTTTCCCTTTTTCTTTAATTCCACTTTCACTTTTACCTTTTTCTTTAATCCAATTTCACTTTTACCTTTTTATTTATTCCACTTTCATATTTACTCCTCTTTTACATAAACTCCACTTCCACCTAACTTTTCAACTTTTTTTTATTTATTAAAGTCATATTTCTATTTAGTCCACTTTCATTTCCACTTTTGGGTAAAATTTGTTTCCACTTGAAGTTTTCACTTTTGTATTTATTAAAGTGATACCAAGGTCACATTTATATTTAATCACTTACTAACCTTTGACATATATTTGATCACTTACTAACCTTTGACATCAAAGACAATTTATTCAACAATTGACTGCCTGAGTGGATCTAACCATTGGTGGTTTCTGTAAATTGTTTGGGTTTGAAAGGTCATCCAACTTCGGCCTAAAAAACTGATGACTAAAAATTGCTACGAAATATTGACTACAGTGTTGATTTGATAGACTCAAGGGTTCTCGGTGCTGCATCAACAAATTTCCCTTTGAATACACTTTGAAATGATAGTGCATGAGAAAGTATTCAAGAGGGTGACCCACCATTATTCATTCTGTTCATTACGATCTTGTCTCAACAGAATATACATTCACTAGGAAAACTTGAATCGACCAATGTAGTAATTGAAATTGTCTCATTCTTTAATTTTCATTATTTCATTCTTTCAAAGCACTTGACCAGGTGATCCCTTGTATTCTGGTAGTCTACTGTGTTCCTGTAACTCAGTATTTCTATATCTTTTACTGCAATTCCATATCATACTCCACTATGGTACTTCTTTTCTTCATGTTGACATCAATGCCAATATGATATTTCCATCAGATCTTAGGATGTTGAGGAGTTTTGGTGTAGTAATTAGTGTTGTTTGGGAGTGATTCATAGCTAGGAGGAGTTGGTAGCTAGATATTTTTCATGGTTTCACTAGCTAGGGTTTGTAGAGATTGACTTGTACCAACATTGTGATTAAGTTGTGGTATGTACTTGTACTCCATATATATATATATATATATATATATATACCACAACTTAATCACAATGTTGGTACAAGTCAATCTCTACAAACCCTATATATATATATATATATATATATATATATGAAGTTTCTAGTTGTCCAAATATTGTGTATTCATAGATTTAATTTTCAACTTATGTTATGTTCATAAGTTAAGTAGATTTCAACACTTATTGTTCATATTGACTTGACATAAAATATTGTTTAATTGGTTATGTCATTTACCACATATTTAGAATACAAAGGTGCATATTTATTGTTGTTATAATATGCTGTAACATGACATTTTAAATTTTTTATATGCCTTGAAAAGTGTGCCCTAAGGGATGTGGCATTGTGGTATTGAAGTACACTCATATGGTATTATTAAAATGTTCTATCATGGTAGAAGAGGATTATTTCAACTTTGTGGAGGAACAATTATAGGTTGAAGCTTCAAAGGGAGTTGATGGATGTTACATAAAACACATTTTCTTGTAAAGAGGGAGTTCTATCTTTTGGTATTATTCCAAAAATGTTTTCATCTTGCTAGGACAGCAATATGTCTCCTAGCCCATTGATGATGATTCATACACATATGGATGTATTATTTTAGGAGTATTCTTGACCTTGGTTGGAGTGATAGAATAGAAATCTTCATGAGGAGTTTGTTTCCTTGATTGACATGATGACTAACTAGTTGGGTGCACACAATGGATGAGTTGGTTTCTTGACTAGGGGAGGTACCTACCTAGAAGGAGACGTGTTGGCCACTTGTAGGAGAGAACTTAGCCCTTGGAACATGGGACCATGTGATATTTACCTTGGAGTTTGGACACTTGATGACTCTTCAATTGAGAATCATACTTCATGGAGGTTAGTGATGTTCCCTGACACATATATTGAAAAAGAGCATTGGAGTTTTGTAACCACATTGGCACACATGTTGAGGAGTGTTGAGCAAAGGAGGACATATGGCACATAGTTAAAGGAGAATATTGTATGAGGGTACATATATAATGAACCATGTTTTAAGAGGGAGTGTTGAACTAAAAACCTATTGGATATCACACCACCTTGGAGGAGGGGCATTACATCCAAAGAGCATCACACACAAAGGGTGTTTGATATTAGGGGTTGGATAAACCCTTGTGTATTATTATGTTGTAGAGTGTTACATGTGAGGTTGAATTGTTAGTTTATTTTATGGACACATGACCTTGTTTTATGTTATCCTCCTATTAACCCCTATATTTTCTCATTTGTAAATCCCAAGGGTTAGGGGCCAGTAGGTTCTATTTGGCTGGAATTCATATATATTTTCAGAGATAGTTTATATGAGTAGAAGATGATTCCCATTGAGTTCAAATACAATATTTGTTAAGTGATTTTTTCTTTCTTTAGAGATAGAGTATGCATGGTTTTTCAGTATATTTGTCAGAGATGTCTATTTTTAGCATTTCTCCTACTTTTGAGGAGACATATTTCATAGGTGTTCATGTTAGATATGGTGGTATATTTGGGATCCTTGCGATATTCTGAGTTCGATGAGATAATATCATTAAACATGCGAAGAATGTTTTTGCAATATCTTGCATGTCAATTGTAACCACACATTCATACTCCCCATTGAAAATCGATTTTTGTTGAGCCTAATTTCATCAACATGCAAACATTTTCTATTTTTAGCAGTATGCCATGCAAAGTGCCACATGGAATCCGTGTAGAGATAAAAGTTGGAATTTTCTGGATGCGACATGTGGCGATCCTTGCGGTGACATGTGGCAGCCTCATATTGTGACATGTGGTGGCCTCCTGGAATGACAAATGGCAACACTAGGGAACATGCATGAGATTAGGATGAGGTAGTAGGTGTTGGGAGTCAACTAGACATTGGATAGAGTCATCTGGGTGCATGCATGAGTCAATTGGTGTGGACTAGGGACACATGCATCTATTTAGGAGTGAGTTGGTGCATGGAGGAGTCAATGAGGTGCATATATGGAATGAACTAGAGCACCTCCTACTCTCTCTCTCACTTCACTCTCTCTCTCTCTCACTTATTCATGAGTTTATCTCTAAGTCTCTTCAGTCAACTAAGGAAACTCCTTTATTCTATCACTTTCATCTCACCTCAACTCCCTCTCTCTTCCATTTCACTACAGTCTCCCTCTTGTCATCATTCAAATTTCATTCCTTCACTCCTCACTCATTAGTGCACATTTTTCCTCTTTCTTTAGTTCTTTTCCACTTATGGTTGCATGCATAGAATTCACCTA
The DNA here is from genome assembly GCA_009831015.1 of Picea engelmannii. Taxonomy (NCBI): domain Eukaryota; kingdom Viridiplantae; phylum Streptophyta; class Pinopsida; order Pinales; family Pinaceae; genus Picea; species Picea engelmannii. The sequence continues at coordinate 93,588 of ML805705.1, forward strand.
TAATATTCTTCTAATCCAAAGGAGTACACTCACCTTGAATTGGGAACATCATGACTCTTCTCTGGTTGTCACTAGTGCATAGAGACACCACTCCTAGAAATTTAGGTACATGGCCACATCATTCACTCTCTTTCTCACTCATGTGCATGGCTAGGGAGCGGCCTCTCTTGGGATATTCACCCAACCCATTCTCTATATTAGCAGTGTTTCTCCATTGGTACACACGTGGATGTTCTTCAATGATGACATACTCCATCAACCTATTTCTCTCTTTCTCTCTATTCTATCTTCTCCTCTCAGGTGCAAGGATCATCACTATAACAATTTTTGTAATCCATCTTTTTGCCGCAATCAACCTCTTGGAAATTCAGAAATAGAACATTTTTGTGCTCATATCAAGCCCTCATGGATCGTCGGTATTGTGAATGTTATTTGTGCATGATTTGGAAGTTTTAGCAAGTTATTTTTTTGTATTCCAACCACTTAATAACACATATTCTATCCTTCATTTTTATCTTTTCTTAGCTAACGTTGCAGGGACTCCACCACAAACATTAAAAAAAAATCATTTTAAAGGCTTATGTTCATTTCTTATGTAACATTAAGACCCTGTGAGTTACTTGAATCAAAATAAAGTTTGAATATTATGTCTTCAATCATTTCTCCTCTTGCTACTACTACATTTTGATTCATCTTATCCATGATTGAGCACTCTTTATTATCAAAAACTAACTTTGTTTCACTCCATCATATGACCTACATAAAGTATGTTCTTCTTCAACACTGGTGTCAATAATCTGTCCTCAATAAACTTCTTCTTTCCATGCAATGATGGAATTGCAATTGTGGATTTTCCTTTAACTTCATAAACTCTATCATCACCAAAGATAACTTTACCAGAATAATTGTCATTTGTTCTGGTAAACAACTTCTCCTGAGATTTCATATGAGTTGACCATCCCGAATCAATATACTAGGCTTCACTTTCTTCATTATGTGCCATAAAACTTGATATGAATAACTTCTCATTCCTTGCTTCTTCAACAAATGTATTGACACCTTTATATTCCATATCTCACAATTTTGCATAACAATATTTTTCAATATGACCAAACTTATGACAATAATAACACTATGGTCCTTGTATTTCTCGAGATCCATCTATTATCACTCTATAAATTGCCTTGCCTGTGGAGGCAAATCACGAAGGTAACCTCAAAACCACTTTAGAGATGAAAATAGCCCTTTCAAATGAGAGAGGGATCTCTCTTTACAACTCAATTAAGAATGGAAGGTTGTACAATTATGCACAATAGATATATATGTAATTTAGAAAATTTATAAGGTCTCTGGTAGAGATAAGAAAGAGTCCATTGGGCATGGAGTCAATTTTAGTACAATATGAACTATCATTGACTGGTTTTAGAGCTATCAAGGAAGCATAGGCTAGGTAGATGATAATATTTTTGTGAAAATATTGTTGTAACATAATGGAAGAAGGAGAAAACAACTAACTACATTCAGAGAATCAACTAGGATGAATTCTTACTGTGTTTTTTAGAAGAAATTACAATACTTAATGGCTTCATATAAATCATCGAAATCAAATGAATATTAAATCCGGTAGCCATCTTAGGGTTTATTTGGGTTTCAATCATGTTTTTGCATTGTTGTTTTAGGACCTCGTATACTGCAACTCTTGTGCTTTACTCGTTTCTTACTCGAGTTCCTCGGAAGTTTATGGCTCGAATATAACATCACCAGTTCTATCATTGAACCCCAGAAGTCCTCCGGTGACTTCAGTCAAGATTTCTATCGAAAACGAGGGTTTGACTAGGGAAAATGCCCTGTGGTTACACGGTTTTGTACCTAGTTGAAAACTGAGTTTCCACTGGTGTGAGAATGGTCTTCGTGCCTATGAGCATGTATCTATAACTCTGTAATCAACTTAAAGGAGTCTCTAGTCTATCAGTTTTCATTTTCTCTCTGTTGAGACCTTACCCTCAAAATTCATAATTATCTTATTGCCTGAGTATGCCAGTAATGTTCAGGCTTTGCTACGCTTGCCATGTCCAAACAAAGGTACCGTAAAAAAAAAAATTAAGGGATTCATGAGACAAAACCTCCATTACATAGTCGATCCCACGAATCCTAAATTCCTAGCATGACTAATTACATTTTTCCATTCCATAGTTGTAAAAATATCCCTTAAATTTATCGTGTTTGTTTCCTTATTCTGTTATGTTGTTGTATCAGTATGAACCCCGTTTATATCTCTCATGGTTTAGTTTTTTTTTTTTCAACGGGGTCTGATTAAAAAAAACAAAGAACTCATAAAATTAATCTATGGTCAACTGTACATACTTCGTTATACTGTTTGGTTACTGTATGATTGTTTTCTTTCCGACTGTTTACTAAAAGTTTGGTTTCCAACACTAATGATGGGCCCTTTTTACTGCGAGGGTACCCATCAGGCGGCCCTTGTTGCTTCCACCCCTTTGGGTTCACGGATGGTGTTCAACAATACACAGAGGAAAGGCGGCATGTACCATAGGCCCGAGTTAAGTACAATCCAAACTTTCCTGCATTAATTTATTTCGGTATTAGTTTTATGTTCCATATAAGAATTTCTATTACTCTTCGATAAAAATACTAATGGGAAACTTTCTCGATTGCCTTTCAGGGTGGGTTCATCTGAAAGCTTTGGATTCTGGACATCCCCTTGCACAAAAGGTACTCAGGTTCCTTTTGCAGTATTCTCATGGATATCATTCCAGGTTCTAACAATGAAGACCATGGTTCCAAATTTTGGTTTATCGTTATGGTGTAAAGTTCTATCCCGATTTCCTGTAGTGGCTGATTAATAAGTAATTCCAATTTCCATTATGCCCTTTCACTGTTGGAAGGACAGAATGCAGTACTTGTGTAAGGTTTGGTATGCTTTTTCTTTCTAGTCTTATTTGGAATATGTAATAAATTTAAAGGTGGGGGTCACATGATTCTTCTCCTGTCTACATTTAATGAAGCAATGTTTATTAATGATTTATTCCAGACTGGTCATTACACTGGTCTTCTCTTATACTTAACTTGTTTATAAGTGAAGAGCATACTACTATGAAAAGAAAATAGACTCATGTTATGATTGTGGTGGCATCTGGCTGAACATAATTTCTTTTATATCATCGTAATTCGATTACACATACAGTAGGCTTGTTAGATGGATCTAGGTTACTTATATATATATATATATATATATATAGTAGCTTCCTATTTTGTATACTCATTCTATCTTCATCTTCATTTGCACAGTTTATTTTGCATGAATGTTTGGAACATATTGTATATTTTGATTTATAATATCTACACATATATTTTTGTCAAGACTACAATAGGTACTCAATGCAAGTGTCAAATAGCGTTTGCACAATCTGATTTTTCCCTACTGCATGTACAGTCCTTGTATTTAATCCATGGCAAAATATATGTATTATAATTCTAAAATTTCACGCTTACTCCCAGAGTTATTCCTACTCAATGAGTCCAATGAAATTGTAAGGTTTATACTATCTATTACTTCTTTCCAATAGTAATTTAATTCGATAGAAACGTCGCCCAGAATTAAGAGCTATTCCATAGGGAGATGCCTATACGCATAGGTATGTAAAAGTTTTAAATCCCATAATTACTTCTAGAATAGCGTCTGCACAATACTATATTCAAAAACAAAATAACCAGATATACATATGAGACACTAACCTGGTGGTTCAGTCAATAACTCATCATGACATGCAAACAAAGAAGGATAAAGTAGACGTATCTGAAACAGTTCGTGGGAAGACAAAGGGAACAACCACATTCCTCTCAACCGTAGAACAAGGCAGCCAAAATCACTTGTCCTGTTCAGCCCCTAGCCTGAGCATGAAGCCATGAGGGATAACTCAGAACTCCTCCTCAACAATGTTGTTCAACTTCAGATATCTTCCCCTTGCCTCGCACTCAGCCAATAGTGTTCATAACAGCAAGCAAACAGTAATACCTTTCCCAACATATTCCTCCTTGCCTCACACTTCAAAAAACAGTGTTCATAATAGCAAGAGGTAATTTATTTTCCCGCATACTTGGCAACATCCTGCCTCCTCACATATGCTATTTAAAACCATATTTGTTTTTGCCTAGGTCTTTTTCCCTCCTTGGGAATTTTTGTAGCTTTCTAAATCCCTGATTTTCAGGGGCTGCCAATGGCCAAATCCCTGATTTTCCACTTGTAACAATCATCCCTAAGGTAGTTCCAACATGTTCCCCACTCATGGAGTCGTGGTCAGTTGATTTTAATATGGTTGTTCCATTTGTCCTCCTGCAATAAATTATAAAATATTTTGTTTTCATACAAGTTTCATAGTCAAATAGTTAGTTGGGTCAAATCAGATCTCTGCCCAACATTCATAATAATTAATTACAATTTACCACATTCGAAATTCGGAATTTCCAAAAATGGCAAAATTTTCCCAAATTCGAATTTACCAAAAATGGAATAATTTTCCTAACAATTTATCGAATTCAAAAATAATTTATTTTTGGGAATGTCACAATGATGTTGGTACATATTGATGAGTAGTTTACACATGATTGATACATACTTGGTACATGGTTGGATGCACTTGTTTATGGTACAAGTTGATTATAGATTGTTTGGTACAGGTTGGTGCATGGTTGATGCACCTATTTATGGTACAGGTTGATTATAGGTTGAGGTACAAGTTGGTGCATGGTTGATGCACTTGTTTATGGTACAAGTTGAGTACAGGTTGATGCATGGTTGATGCATGGTTCAAGTTTATTGGTACAGGTTTACAACGATATATCTCACAATGATAGTGTGACAATGGTTCCATCATTCTACTTCTACTTCAGGGCGGTTGGACGGGGCAAGGATAGGTGGTTGTAGCCACCTTCCGGTTGTAGCCAGATAACATAGGGGGTTGTATCCTCCTTCTGGTTGTAGCCAGAAAATTGGGGATTTGAAGCTTCCCTCAGGTTGTAGCCTGAGAAAATAGGGGGTTGGAGCCTCCTTCTAGTTGCAGCTGGAAAACAAAGGAAGTTGGTGCTGCCAATGAATATAATTCTTCAATACATATAAGAAAAGTATTTCTGTGGTTTTCTCCCGCTTTGGGTTTCCACGTAAAACACTGGTGTACTATGTATGTGTATGACTCTTCATTTGTTCATTGCTTATTTACTCTGCAGTTATTGGATGATAATGCTTCATTGATCTAACACTTGGATTATATGGTTAAAAAGGAGTAAATTTCTCTATTACTGATTCAGCCCCCCTCTCAGTAATCCAATAGTTTGTTCCTAGATTTTAGAAGGTTATTGAGGCCTAGTTGGATTTGAGAGATTCTCTCAAACTAGATGCTTCCTAGATTGGTGTGAGGTTGAGATATTTTCTCAACCAAGTAGATCATGAAATCAAATTACTTCTTCTATATTGAGACCATGATTTGTGTATTTATGTGTACTCTATTTGATTGTTTAATAGAGTGCTTAGCATAATTTTGTCTTTGTGTAATAATCTCTACTCTCCCTCTCCCATTTCCTAATAATATTGATGTCCACCTTATATTCTGATCGAAACCTCAACCTCCATTATAACATTAAGTACACTTTCATTGTAGAGATCATCTACAACAATGTTTTCATTGACAACCATGTATCAAAACTCAACTTCAATGGCAATATATTCACTAAAACATCTTTATTTTTTAGGAAATATATTTCTTTACCATAAGAAGCAATGGTTGGTTTGACACGTCAAGTTTTTTTTTGTCCCACCAGACAATGTCACCTTTTGGTAAAATAATTTGATATACCCAAACTCTTTGTCATAGTGAGAGTTATGGTGGTCGTGTTATTTCTTCTTCCCCTTGGGGGAATGGGATGCCTTTATTGCATCACAACATATCCACTCCATGACCTCAAAGCATTATATTTTATTTTAATGTCTATTAGACAAATTTAGATGTATGAACCAATATGCCAACAAATACCATTGCCAAGAAAACTATAACTAAAAATACAATGGTTTTGGTTGGACCTTTATTCATAATATTGAAAAAATATGTACCATTTTGCATGTAGCTTGAACATATGTAATTTCATACATGGGAAGGAAACATGAGACCTTTATTCAATATTTCCTGATCATTTTCTTCACAAGCATTGTCCTCCCCCTCCTGAGTAGCTTCTCCTTTACCTTCTTCTAATGTGGTATTTCCAGTAGTAATAACAATGCCACTCTTGAGTAGCTTCTCCTTTACCTTATTCTAATGTGGTGTTTCCAGTAGTAATAACAATGCCTACTTATTCAATCATAATAACAATGTGGCCTTATTCAATGGAGTTTTTAGCAGTAATTATAGCGGCATCCGAATTAATAGTTTGTCTCGATTCAGAAATCAGAATAACCTTTGGCAGCTTTGTGTCTGGTTCACTCGAAATTGAATTCATTCCCTACATGAAAATAAAAAGTTTATGAAGGATAGTGTTTGCTAAAACAACACATACATGATGGAAATCAGGATTAGGAAACAATGGAACTTAGAAATTTAACTCAGTTGGACAAAATATAATCGCAGGAAATACGTGGACAAATTGTAGAAAACATGTAAAAGGACAAAACTTCAAACTTATCAATTGTTATAAGGTTGAGGAAGTTTGGTCCAACAAGGCAGACTACCCCCACATGTTTTTATTAGATATCATTTTTCATACCCCTGCAACACCTATAAACCCCTCGATGTCCTTCATCCTCCCTCCCCAATACCTACAATATATTGACTTTATTTTTCACAATTTTAAAACCCCCTTTATGAATGAACATGATTAGATATTGGTCAACAAGGAAAATTTCTCGTGGTTCATGGCTTTTAGGTCCCTTATGATGCTATCCTTGACTCACGATATCTTGAAACTCAAGTGTTCGGGGACTCATTAATGGTTATCAAGTGAATGAACAATGCCTTGGAAATTCAAAATGTTGATATTTAGGTTAGGATAATGGATGACACATGTGGGCATGTAGATTTTTAGAGGGTGGTATTCAATTTAGGGAAAATAATTATATGTTCATAATCTACATAAGTTTCATTAGTGTCTCGTATCTTTCCATTTTTTTAGATTTAAGTAATATTTTTTTATGGAAACGGGGTAAAACTCTTGTTGTAGAGTTTTGTTTGCTAAAGAGATTATACTCTATGTTCCAACAATTACCACACCAAAAATATAAAATGAGAAAAGGGATGTAAATATTTTCTACAAAGTATATTCATCATTAATGTCCTTTGAATTTATTTTAATCCTTACAAAATTAGAACAATCAAACTAGTAAGATCATGAAAAGATTTTAGCTAATAATATCACAACCAAAAGCTTGTAGTAATAATCATCATTAAATATTACATCAAAACCATATTATCAATCACTTATCCAATGCATACATGTATTTATTGTATAGAACATATCAACATTATGACCAAAATAATGTTGTTATATGGAAGATTCTAATTACATTTGTTTTTAAATATAAGGTAATAGATAGAATGATAACTCTTATAATTTATTCCATGTTGTTCTAATCAAAATCTATTACTGAAACCTATATATGTAACAAATTAATAAACCAATCCATCTTATGGAAAGTACATTTTCCACATTCTTCATTCATTAGGATTACATGAAGAAATATGTATAACAAACTCACAAACTAATGTCATTTCGATATGGAAAGAAAATCTTATCAATTCTTCATAATTCACAGCAATATAGTTCGTGTATGAAAAGAAAACACACAAAGTTGATGTATAAAAGGTAGAGTGTTTATTGAGAGTCTAAACGAAGATCCTCTATGTGACAGACAGCCCAAAAAAATCAAAACCATACTCTGAATCACTCATCCACTATGGATACATGTAGGACAGGTCAACATTATGGACAAAATAATGTTATTATATGATATGGAAGATTTTAAACACATACATTTTTTTGAAAAAAATGTAATAGATAGAATGATCATTCTTATAATTTATGCCATGTTGTTCTAATAGAAATCTATTAGGCTAAACCAATATATATAAAAATTAATAAACCAAATCCATTTTAATATATTGTGTGTTTCTTAGTGGTTTCTTTGAGTGAAAGTTCATGTTTTCACTAAATGGAAGATTGAGTGATCTCTAAAGATTGTTTAAAGATGGAGTGATCTTTAAACATTGTTTTCACTTTTGAGTAAAATGTTTTAATGTTTTAATTAAGTTTTAACTAAATTTTCCATTTTTAATAAAAGTTATATACTGTATGTACATTGGATAATTTTATATTGTTCGATATTTTAAATATAGGATATATTATGCAATGGTTTGGTCTTCTATGGATATTTGTATACTATAAATAATTGTTTTGTGGAAAACACATGGTAACATATGAACAGGTCATTATTCTTTGAAATTCCTTCTCAATTAAGGTTATTTGTAAGATTTATGGTAAATATAAATCCACTCCCTTATTTGAATGTGGTATTCAACCTTATACATGTCTCTTGATGGATTGTCACCTAGAGAGTACCCTATCCGTAGGGCTTCTATGGTGGAGCATATCATACTTCTGTAACAATCCTTTTATAAAGCTTAAAGGAAACGTGGGTAGCAGGACCAATAACTATTCCAAGCTCATGCTACAAGGTATTCACTCAATGAGCCCATGACATAGCATGTGTGTTCGTGGAATATTAAAGAATACCCCTAATTTTACTAGATATTGATAAATACCTCCAAAAATCCTTTTGGTGAACCCACCTCCCAATACAAATTTCCAAAAAAAACCATGTTTTACAAGATATAATTTTTTACACCCCTGCAATACCTATAAATCCCTCCATTCCCTATAACCCCTCTCTCTAATACCCCTTTATTAATGAACATGATAAGATATTGGTCAACAAGGCAAAGTCCCACTGGCTCATGGCCTTGAGGTATGTTATGATGTTATCCTTGACTCATGACATATGGCAACTCCAAGTGTTCAGGAACTCATGACAAATTTTGGAATTTCGATGATTCAGGGTTCGGCATACCGGGAATCCTGATGACAAGGTACTAGGACCCTTTGCATTGAAAATCCCGAAGTCACGAAACGCATCGTACCTTTGGTGTGGAATTTTGGCATTTCAGCTTTTCGAGGTTCGGGAAGTAGAGGATGTTGTGGTATTGGAATCAAGAGTTTCAAACTCCCGGTTCGTGAAATCTCGAAGAAGGAAAGGAAATTTCCCTAAAATTCGAGGAACAATCGCGTTGGGCACCAATCGGGTTTCAGGGTTTCGGGACTCAAGAGGCAGAGTTGTGTGGTCAACGCAACTCCCGAAATCGCGAAGAGAGAAACGCCGAAAAGGTGGTTCCCATGTCTCAATCGGAGGATACGTGCAGCGTAAGTAAAAGGAGGGGTTAAGCTTTGGCGAAAATCCCGAAAGTCCATCGATCTCGCATTCCATGGGATGTTGATCCCATTTCAGCATTCCAGAATTTCAGAGTTTGAGGAATCATAAGGGAAGAGGAACGACTGTCGATTGTTCACTCAAAGTCTCGAAAGCCGAAACTAGTGGGTGACAGGTGGCATGTGTCCGGCGCATTGAAGGAGTCAACCTTTGTTGACGTATCACATTTCGGCATTTGCCGAGGGCTGTGGAAATACATCAGAACTCTCCAACTCCCGAAACCCGAAGTCCTTTGTGGCTTAAACAAAGGGTTTAATTAACCCTTGGCGTGGTTTTAGTGAAGATCCTGAGCAGATCCCAGCCCAAGGGTCAGGGGTATGCAACACAAATACTTATCCAATCTGGAGTATCGTACTCTAGGAGCCTGTTTTAGACCATACAAGGCCTTCTTTAATTTACACACATATTTTGTGTTCTCTGACAACCGAAATCCTTCTGGTTGTTCAATGTAGACTTCTTCTTCAAGTTCCCCATT
>ML805705.1:108923-120455 GCA_009831015.1 Picea engelmannii
TTTCTACTTGTCCATGTATCCAATAGCCAGTTGACCACTTAACCCATTTTCCTCATTTTAGGGTTAACCTTCTTATAACCACTTTCCATAATTAGAAAGTTCTCTATTTACTTTATTATTTAAATAATCCTCATTGACTTTGTCACTTCACTTTATTATTAGATAACCTTATGGCTCGCAAGGGACACATACAAAGATGTTTGGGAATAGTGATGAAAATTAAGAAACGAGAACAAAGCTCTCACTAAATGCTATTTTGTTATAATTTTGCATGAAGGAAGTACGTTTTATTCTCCCTTTTGAAACAAAAATGTGATTTTTTTTCTTTGAAAAGATGAAGAAGACTTATGATCCTTAGTGATATCAATGTGGGATATAAATATAAGGAGCCTAAAATTTTAAAATCTATTGGATAAATTTAGATGGATGTTGTCAATTACTAAATCCTTTGGAAAAATATTCATCTTTGTTTTGGTTGAAGATCAAGTGATTTTGGTTATCATAACTTTCTTCTATCAGGATTTTATGTATCACAAATTCTATAGTTAGGGTTAAAGCTCGATGATTTGAGTCAAGCTCATGATCATTTAATATGTCAAGATTTACTATTTAGTTGTAAATGGGGATCTCAGATATCACATCATCTATGACATTTTTACCAAGCCCTCGAATACAAGTCATCTGGTAGGATTTCAACCACTTTGTTACACCATTGTAAATTATTAGGAATTGAGAAATGCAAATCTTAATTAGCTCGAGCCTCAATAAATTCTCGAGAAAGTATTCAAACTTTATTTTTTATACACTAGCTCAATTAGGGTCCTCATCTACTCATAGAGGATTAGGGTTGGAATCATTAGTTAAGATAATAACCTAGCCAGTTTATATTCTAGCATTTAAATATCTTAGCAAGAGGATATTACCTTCATTTCTCACCATATGAATATCTTCTTCTAAGCCATTATAAGAAGAAAACACATCTAATCCAAGACCAGTGAGACTAGTAGCACATGTGGTCTACCTCATTAATGCACTAGTAACGGTATATGAAGCAGTCGAACTAATTGACTAGTATGTTTATTTTGTTGCAGTAGATTAAGTATCAATAGAAATGGTAGGTAGCTAAGCTAAGGTGGACCTAGATCGAGATACATATACATATAAACCAATAGAAAAGACTAAGGATGAAGGAGCATGGGCTAGGGTAGATGCAAATCTAGAAACATATCCAGTCCCAGATATGGGTGAAGCACCTATTTATTCCTATTTTTCAATTTGTATTTCCATTTCTTCATATTCTTTTTTTTTATTTATTTAATCTTTTATTATCATTCCCATTCTTTTTGTTTCTCTTATCATGTAAATTTAGATGTTTTGTAGTAAACTTTCATAAATTTATATAAAGCATTGTAGCTAACAACATTTTTTTCAAAATTTCATTTCATATTAGATGGAAAGTGATGGGAAATATAGGTTCATCATTCTCAAAACCTCTTTATTTTAAGGATGTTATTAGAAATAAATCATCTAATTCGGTGCCTTTAAACCCTCCTATATATACTAAGCATTTTGTGGCACCCTTTGGCGAGGTGCTTAAACTGGAGGTATAAGAGCTTGGGTTTACATGTTTTCTATGTTATTACCAACCTTCAACATTGATATGTGGATTCAATGGTTTATGGTATTCCAATTAAATTTGCAAGAAAGTGTTTTCTAGACATGGACAAAGCATTGTGAGGTTTATGTTTGATCAAAAGGATTCTTTATTGTCACGTTTGAAAATAAAATTGATTGTTAAAGAGTTTTATAGGATCCCTAGTTTCCGAGTAGAATGAGACTTTTTGTTAAACCTTGGTTTCCTGATCTCAATCCTTCCACTATTTTTATTAAAAAAGGTGTCAATTTGGGTTCACCTCCCAAATTTTCCCCTTCATTTTTGGTATTTAAAGGTTTCTCAAAATATTGGAAATTCTTTGGGCCATTACATTAAAATAGATTTAGATCATATTAAGCTATGTATTCTCACATATTCCAGAATATGTGTTGAGTTTGACATCTGTCGCAAACTCCCAAATAAGATGATATTACAACACGGTGATTTTTGTTGGGTTTGGATTCTTGACTATGATAATATGGCATTTTGGTTTCATTTTTTTCAACAACTAGAGAATCTCCATGTTTCGTGTCCTCATGCACGCTCCTCTTCACTAAGAAAAAAGGACATAAAATTATACTTAAAAATGGAAATAATGTGAACCACTCGATCTAGAGAATGTGGAAGACTATAATGACATAACTCATAACACTATAGTGCCAGAGATGGAGTACACTATTGGTCCATAAGTAATCAATGAGGACAGAGAAGATGGCATGAATTACTTGTAGATCGTAGTTACAAATAAAGCACCATCACGGTGAATGAAGGGAATACATCAATATAAAAATTTTGATTCTGATATGGATTTGGTGCAACTTTCAAATACTAGACATTTGATTTATCCTTCGAATGAGAACCTTTTACCTTTTTATTTAAATATACTCAAAGTGGAATCTTCTTAAATGGAACAACAATGAAATGTTCATTTATTTGTAATATGTGTTGGATTACTGAGAAGGGGGGTGAATTAGTGATAGAGAAATCTAATATTTTTTAACCATATAATGCAAGTGTTATATAATGTAGCATTATCATTCAATATTTGCAGAGTAAATAAACAATGAACAAATGAACAATCATACACATACACAGTACACCAATGTTTTTACGTGGAAACCCAAAGTAGGAGAAAACCACAGAATGTTTTTTCTTATATGTCTTGAAGAATTACATTCATTGGAAGCACCAACTTCCTTTGTTTTCCAGCTGCAACTGGAAGGATGCTCCAACCCCCTATTTTCTTAGGCTACAACCTGAGGAAATCTCCAACTCCCCAATTCTCTGGCTACAACCAAAAGGAGGCTACAACCCCCTATGTTCTCCGGCTACAATCGGAAGGTGGATACAACCGCCTGTCCTTGCCCCTTCCAACTACCCTGATGTATAGGTAAAAAGAAGGAACCATCGTCACACTATCACTATGAGATATATTGTTGTAAACCTGTACCAATCAACCTGCACCAAACAACCTATACAAATACATGAACCATGCATCAACCTGTACCTCAACCTGTAATCAACATATACCATAAACAAGTGCATAAACCATGCACCAACTTGTACCTCAACCTACAAACCTTCCTTAACTTTAACAACAAGAGACTAGCATTTTCATCAAACTTTACTTTAGTCTCACATCATTGGTTTTGGATTATTCAACAACCCTAACTTGAAATAATCATAACTATGTACTTGTAATGAAAAAATATCTAAAAATAGTACACAATGTTCTTCAGTGTTTTTATGCAACTCCTCCAGGTGTCACTACTTGGAACCTCTCAGAAAAAGAGTTATAGCAAAAATGGCATACCATGTTGAATTTTGGCTTATTCTAGAGAGTGAACTTGTAGAGCGTGCCCCACATGGAATATTTGTTGCATGGATATAAAACATTTACACAGAATATGACATATTGTACTTTATCCAACACATTTGGTCTTATAGAATTTGGATCTGTTATGAATAAGTTATGACATTTTTACCCGAAACAATTGTTTTAGACTAGTTTCAGGACTAGCCACAAACCCTATTTTCCATGGAGTGTAACTCCAAAACTACAATGAACCACAAGCTGAAATTAGTACCACGACTACTTGGATATGTTTCTGAAATGGACTCCCAATTTCATGGTCTGAATCATTCTAGAAAAACATTTATTGTGAAAATGGTGAGATGACCTGTAAATAACATACCTTAGAAAGAAACATCAAAAGATTTTATCCTCCCTTGAATTTCGGCCTTCTTTACTTCACCTTCCCTCTGAAATTTGGCTTATATATCCTTTTCTTACCTCAGTGACCTGTAGATATTCAATATGCTCAAGTGCGATTAAAATGAGAGAGCCTTGCCTCTTATTTATACTCTCCAAGTAGCTTCCTTAGAAGCATCTTCTAGGCCACTTTGTCCACATAGCCACTTTGTCCACGTAGTCACCTATGTCCAACTTTGCCAAATTTTCCACTTGTCCATATATCCAATAGCCACTTGACCACTTAACCCATTTTCCTCATTTTAGGGTTAACCTTCTTATAACCACTTTCCATAATTAGAAAGTTCTCTATTTACTTTATTATTTAAATAATCCTCCTTGAATTTGTCACTTCACTTTATTATTTAGATAATCCTCCATGTATCCAATAGCCACTTGACCACTTAACCCATTTTCCTCATTTTAGAGTTAACCTTCTTATAACCACTTTCCATAATTAGAAAGTTCTCTATTTACATTATTATTTAAATAATCATCTTTGACTTTGTCACTTCACGTTATTATTTAAATAATCATCTTTGACTTTGTCACTTCACGTTATTATTTAAATAATCCTCCTTGGCTTTGTCACTTCACTTTATTATTTAAATAATCCTCTTTGACTTTGTAACTTCACTTTATTATTTAAATAATTTCTTCTTTGCAAGCACTTTGACTTCTTTGACCTTTTGGGGTTTCAAGCCAATCATATGAGGGTCCTTCAACTTCGTAAGGCCATAACTCTCAAACCGTGAGGAGTTATGTGATGTTCCACATACCACCGGAAATAGTCTAGCATGTACTATCCATATAGAATAGTATTACCTRCAAATATATCAAAAYTGATACCATTATACATCAACCAACCTTGGGTCCATTAACGAAACCTTTGCACTATCAGAATTTGCTACCGGATTTTCTTCAAGGGTTGACATCAATGACAACCAACCCAATTAATCGACGATATCCCCCTTTGGAATTGATGGAAACACTCTGATGTAATACTGAAATCATATCACTCATGCTCCCCCTGGAGCCATGTCTGCATCTCCGTGGCTAGTGCTCCCCCTAGAACCATGCCTCTGTCCTCTGCATATGATAAATCTCTCCTGTAACGACCCTRCTTAAATAGATGTATATGGTTATTAATTATAATTAATTTAATAATATAATTGTCCTAAAAGATTAGCTAAACCATAATTATTTCTTAATATAACATTAACTAATTAATTATTATTTAGTTATTCATGATTGTCAATGATTAATTTAAGTATTAATTAACTCATTAATTAATAAGGTAAATAAATAAAAGGAGGATAATAAATTATATTATTAAATTAAGTTACGTACCCGATAAGGGATAACATATTAACTACAAGGGATAAGATATTAAATAAAGGGGATAAGGGGCATTAACGGGAAAGGATAAGAAGGCAATAAATGGGTTAGGTAGGGAGTAAATGAGGTGGGGAAGTCGGTGAAGGAGGAATATGGAGGGGAAGGAGGTGGACGAGAGGGAATTCTACGGGGGGGTGAGCGGTTGATTTTGGGGGTTTGGATTTGCAGAGAGAAGTGAAATTTCAGGGTGGGATTGTATCAGTCAGGCACCGGGGTTGCTGGAGGTTTTGGGCACGGGGGCCAGGATATCCATATGATATCCTGGAGCTAGGAAGTTACCTAGTTGGAAGGGAGGAACTAAGTTTTGGGCAGTGTTTTGCAGCAGCGGTCAAGGAGGCAAGCGGCGGACAAACGAAGGATTATTAGCATCAAACTTAGGTATTTATTTAAAATTATGCATTGTTGTATTATGTTCGAAAAAATTATTACTCATTGTAAAATTTAAGTTAAGGAAGTTACTATTATGAAGATTATTATGATGTTATGAAATTACTATCTTAGTTTATGAAATAAATTGATGTAAAATTTATTCGGCCCCTACATCTCCCCCTTTGTCATCAATGTCAAAGGTATCTTTCTATTTGGGGTTTCTCCCCCTAACTGAATCATTTGATCTCCCAATCTGAATTGTCCTCTTTATGGCGATTCCTTGTGTACATCTAAGACATATAAGATAAGCATTCAAAAGCATTCATTTTGGAGTAGAAATAACTCTGATTCTATGGTGAAGATACTCAAAGGATTCTCGTGGAAGTGATTTTGTAAATATGTCTTCCACTTGTTCTTTTGTGCCCACATATTCAATTCTGATGTTCGTTTCTGCAACCTATTCCCGTAGAAAGTGATACTTGATTGGAATGTGCTTCGTCTTGGAGTGCATCACCGAGTTCTTTGATATATTGATGGCACTTGTATTATCACAATAGATTTGAATGGTCTCATCATACTTAACCTATATATCTTTCAGAGTTTGTTTCATCCATAGAACATGTGTACAACATGATGTTGTTGCAATATACTTTTTCTCGGTTGTAGATAAAGATATTTATTATTGTTTCTTTCTTAGTCATGATACTAAACACTCACCCAAGTAGAACATTCCTCCATTGGTGCTTCGTCGATCATCAATGCAACATGCCCAATGTGAATCTGTGTAGGAAATAAGTGATAGATCCTTTCCTTTTCGTTTCTTTGACGTATCTGAAGACCGATAAAAAAGGATAGTTCTCCAAGTAATGACATTTCAAATTTATTATGCATGTCCTTTGCAAATTTCTGGCTTAACATGTCATCACTACTTCCAAAAATAATATCATCAACATAAACTTCAATTAATAAAATACTATCTTGAGTTACCTTGATGTAGAGGTTGATATATGCACTTCCTTTTCTGAACCTTGTCTGTTGTAGATATTTATCCAGTCTAGAGAACCATGCTCCAGGAGCTTGTTTTAGACCATACAAGGCTTTCTTTAATTTACACACATAATATGTTTTCTCTGACAATTGAAATCCTTCTGTTTGTTCAATGTAGACTTCTTCTTCAAGTTCTTCATTCAGAAAAGTTGATTTTACATCCATCTAATACACTTCAATATTTTTGGAGCATGCATAAGCTAAAAGCAATTGGATTTCTTCCATTCTGGAAACTGGGGAAAATGTCTCTTCAAAGTCGATTCCTTCAACCTATGCATATCCTTTACATACCAATCTAGCTTCGTTATTTGTAACATGTCCATATTCATTCAATTTATTCATGTATACCCACTTTGTGTCAA
This sequence comes from Picea engelmannii, assembly GCA_009831015.1. Classification (NCBI taxonomy): domain Eukaryota; kingdom Viridiplantae; phylum Streptophyta; class Pinopsida; order Pinales; family Pinaceae; genus Picea; species Picea engelmannii. Next base: position 116,005 of record ML805705.1, read on the forward strand.
TCACATTCTTATCCTTTGGTCTTGGAACCAATTCTCAAGTGTCACTTTTCTCTATTTGATCCAATTCTTCATCCATGGTCTTATTCCAAAATTCATCCTTGTTGGCCTCTTCAAAAAAGTTTGGTTCAATCGTAGATGAGAGTGATAGGTGCATTTGTTCTGGTGAACGGATTCTTCTTCTAGTATCAACTCTTGCATCTTTGTTTCTGATAATCTGATCTGAAGGATGATTCTTCTATACTCGTCTACTAGGTGTCTTTGGAGGCACTTGTTGAACTTTCTCTTCTTCTTCTGTCATATCCTCTTCATCTTCCCCTTCTACTTTTTTTTCATCTTCTGCTTCTTCTTCATAAAGTTGTTCCATTGATTCATTTTCTTCTTCCTTTAATTCTTGTCTACCTGTTTCATCAATTGTTACATTGATGCTTTCCACAATTTTTTTCAATATCAGGTTGTAACACTTGTATGCTTTCCTTGTACTTGAGTAACCAACAAGTACTTATTTGTCCACACGAGAATCAAACTTTCCCATTCTTCCATCTCTTTTGATGTAGCATTTTCTTCCAAAAACTCTAAAGTGATTCACATTTGTTGGTCTTCCTTTCCATAGCTCGTAGGGAGTTTTTTCAGTGTTGTTTCTAATAATTACTTTGTTTTTAATGTGAACTGTTGTATGCACCATGGATGATTTTAGGGGCTAAATTTCGTTCATGGGCTAATTTTCCATGGTTTTTCCAAAAAAGAGATTCGCTATTTTAAAAATGATTCGCCCAAATTCTATAGGATAAAATTATAATACCTTAAAAATCGCCAAAATTTTATAAAAACTATATAAAATCCTTATAAATTTGAATATTTTTACAAAATTATCGCCAAACATTTTTAGTTGGAATATGAAGGATTATCAAGATTCGCCAAGGTTTCTACATTTTAAAACAAATTTCCATCCTTAAAATCATCCCTGGTATGCACTTCCTATGTCCAAAACATATCTGTCAATTTGGAATCCATTAGCATTGTTCGAGCCATTTCATGTATTGTCTTGTTCTTTCTTTCAACAACTCCATTATGTTAAGGTGTCCTAGGAACATAGAATTTCCTTGTTATTCCATGCCTGGTGCAGTAGTCCATAAATTCCTTTGAAGTGAACTCTCCTCCATTATCATATCTCAAGCATTTGATTTTTGAATCCATTTCATTTTCAACCATTTCCTTGTAGACCTTGAAGTTTTCAAAAGATTTTGAATTATTCCTGAGAAAGAAAACTGCAGTCATTCTTGTATAATCATCAACTAATAACATAAAGTATTTCTCACCTTTTAAACCCTTTGTTGTAGTTTTTCCAACTAGATCAGTATGCACAATTTCTAGTGGTCTTATCGTTGAATATTCTTTTGATTTAAACATGTTCTTTGTTTTCTTTCCGTGTTGACAATGTTTGCATAAAGTGTTGGTTGGTTTCGTGATCTGGGGAATTTCTCTAATTGTTTCCCTTTTGTTGACATTGATAAGGTTATCAAAATGTATGTGACCCATTCTTTTGTACCATAGCCAAATTTCATCTTCCTTTCCTAGGAAACATTTTTCATTTCCAATTTCACTTAATACATATATGTTTCTTGAAGTTCTCGCAGCTGGTGCAATCAATTTTTCGGAACCTTATTTTATTATCTCACACTTTTGTGAATCGAAAGTAACTTTATGACCTTGCTCACACATTTGAATCACACTTAGAAGATAATGTTTCATATCTTCTACTAGTAGAACATTTTATGCCTCGATATTCTTGTTCCCAATTCTGACTATGCATTTTCCAATCATTTTAGTTGAATCATCATTTTTGAAGGAGACTGATCCATCTCTCTCCTTTCTTAATGTAAGAAATTTGTCTCTATGAACTGTCATGTGTTTTGAACAACCATTGTCAACATACCAACCACATTTATTATGCTTAGCTTGTAGATCGAGTGTGCATTCTTCATTGCTATACTGATTTTGATTTCTTATCCATGTCCTTTTCTGAGGTTCCTATCTGTGACTGTTGTTTTTTTGTTGTGGTTCTCTAGGAGGGAATTTCATTCTACAATATTTGGCTATGTGTCCAAAGTTGTTACATTTGTATCATTCCACTTCAGTGCTCAAATATTCAAACATGTTGTAACTTATTCTATGTGTTTCACTAGGCCTTCTTGGATAACTCTTTTGTGTATGACTTTCAAAGTTATTTATGTTCCTATTTTTAGCTCTGCAATTCACAGCTTTATGTCCAAAATTATTACATGAATATCATAAACCAAAAAATATAGTTTGATACCTGGGAGTTGAATATCTTCTGAAAGGAGGTACTCTTATGAATCCTTCTTCTTCCTGAGGCCTATATGTTTCTGTCGGTCCTTGATTCTGAAATCTGAATCTTCTCGGTGGAGGAGTGTCCCTGTAATTTTCTTTGTAGACCTTCCTATCCCCTTTGATTGTTTCTGCATAAATTTTTGGATATGTTTCTTGTTTTTTTGTTTTGGAGCTTGATCCCTTTTCTGTCTGATTGTATCCAAGTCTGGACTTGTCATGGTGAGTTTTTTTACTATTGATAATATCATTCAAAATTTTTGATTTGTTCTGCATATTTTTATTTTGAAGATCCTTTCTTAATGTGACAATTTATGCTTCCAAATTTCCAATGATCCTGTCTCTTCCTTCTAGTTGTTCTTTGAGTTTTTCTTCTTTTGTCTTCTGATAACTTCTATGGCACACAACAATTCTTCTCGATAGTCAACTTCTACATCTTCATATTATTCTTCGGCCTCTTCATATTCTTCTTTGGAGTTTTATTTATTAGAGTCTTCTACTGCCATGAATATAACTCTTTCTGTCTCACTGTCACTGAATTCATCTTCATCTGATCATGAGATGTCTTCTTTGGGGCATAAGTTTTTCTTGAAAACTTTCTTTGTGATTATTTTACCTTTATATGTTTGTTTTCTATTTGAGTAACCTTCATCATTTCTCTTTTTATTATGAGGAAATTTGTTAGCAAAATGACCAATACCATCACAATTAAAACAAATCAAAAGAACCTTACCTCTATACTTGTCATTGGTTCCCTTGTTCAATCTTCTGACAAAGTTGATTGCTTCTTCATCATCATCCAAGACGTCATTGTTGTTTCTATGTTCTTTTTATTTTTTCTTTGACCTTTTGGATGATTTGAAGGTTGCTTCTTTTATATTTGGATTTTCCTGTTCAGTTCTCATTTCATATGCTCTGAAGATTCCATGTAGTTCATCCATTCTTATCGAGTTTAGATCTTCTCTTTCTTTTAGTGTTGATATCTTAGGGTCAAATATCATAGGAAGAGATCTTAGTACCTTTTGAACAATTACAGATTCTTTGATTTCTTCTCCCAATCCCAAGATTGCATTTACGGTTTCAATGAATCATAAAAAGTAAACTGAAATATTATCATCTTCCTTCATCTTTAGTTGTTCAAACTGACCTCTGTAAGTTTTAATCTTTGTTTCTTTGACTTTTGAATCTCCTTCATAAATATTTCAAATTTTGTTCCAAATATCTTTAGCGGATTTATAATGTGCAACTTTGGTGAATATCAATTCTCCAAGACCATTCAGAAGTGCATTTGTGGATTTGGAATTATTATGACTGAGTTTCATTGCTTTGTAATTTGTCAGTGGAACTGCTGGTGTTGTGTATCCATCTACAATTGATTGCCAAATTTCAAATCCTTGTGCATGTATATATATCTTCATCATTATGCTCCAAAATGCATACTTATGTCCATCAAACTGTGGCACTTGTTGGATTACTGAGAGGGGGGGTGAATCAGTAATAGTGTAATTATAATCATTTCTCTTCAAATGTTATATCAATGTAGAATTATTATCAAATAATGAGCAGTAAGAAATAAACAATCACACACATACATAGTACACCAGTGTGTTACGTGGAAACCCAAATTGGGAGAAAAACACAGAATGTGTTTTTCTTATATGTCTTGAAGAATTACATTCATTGGAAACACCAACTTCCTTTGTTTTCTAGCTTCAACTAAAAGGAGGCTCCAACCCCCTAGTTTCTCAGGCTATAACCTGAGGGAAGCTCCAACTCCCCAATTCTCTGGCTACAACCAGAAGGAGGCTACAACCCCCTATGTTCTTCGGCTACAACCGAAAGGTGGCTACAACCACCTGTCCTTGCCCCGTCCTTCCACCCTGAAGTAGAAGTAGAATGATGGAACCACTGTCACATTATCACTGTGAGATATATCGTTGTAAACCTGTACCAATAAATCTGAACCATGCATCAACCATGCATCAACCTATACCTCAACCTGTAATCAACATGTACCATAAACAAGTACATCACCCATGCACCAACCTGTACCAAACAACCTGTAATCAACCTGTACCATAAACAAGTGCATCCAACCATGTACC
>ML805706.1:0-22204 GCA_009831015.1 Picea engelmannii
AGCACCAACTTTTCCTGAAACAGTCTAAATGTGCTTTTGGTGCCTCAGAAGTAGAATACTTGGGTCATCTGGTGGGAAAGGATGGCGTCAGGGTGGACCCAAAAAAGATTGAAGCTATGCAAGACTATCCGCACCCAAAGACTCTCAAAATCTTGCGTGGATTTTTGGGCCTAACAGGGTATTATCGCAAGTTTGTTAAGAACTACAGAAAGATTGCAGCACCTCTCACAACTCTCCTCAAAAAGAACTCTTTCACTTGGACTCCAGTAGCTACTCAATATTTTCAAACCTTGAAGATAGCCATGTGCACCACTTCGGTTCTGTCCCTTCCCGATTTCAGAAAGACCTTTGTGTTGGAATGTGATGCCTCGGGGAAAGGAATCGGCACTGTCCTTATGCAAGAGGGTCAACCTTTGGCCTTCACCAGCAAGAAACTATCTGAAAGGAATCTAGGAAAACCCATTTATGAAAAGGAAATGTTGGTGATTCTGCATGTCATTGATCTGTGGCGTCCTTATCTCTTGGGGAAATGCTTCCAAATTAAGACCAGCCATCAAAGCCTCAAGTACTTTCAGGAACAACACATTTCCTCCCAGGAGCAAAAACAATGGGTGACTAAGCTCTTTGGGTATTATTATGAGATCATTTACAAGAAGGGAAAAGACAATGTCATGGCGAATGCACTTTCCAGGAAATATGAAGACGAAGGATCCATTTTTTCTCTTTCCTTCATTGTACCCGATTAGCTCCAAGATGTGCACCAGGAATGGCTTCAATATCCCAAAAGTTCGCATCTGATCCAGCAATTGCATACCTAGGCTTTGCCTCCCCCAGGGTACTCCTGGCTCCAGGATGAGCTTTGATACAAAGGCCACTTGTATTTAAGTAAACAATCAAAGCTTAAATCCACGGTACTTTCTGAGATTCATGCTACACCCACAGCGGGGCACTCAGGGTTCACCAAAACATATGACAGGGTCAAACATTATTTTTTCTGGGATGATATGAAACAGGACATCTGTAAGTTTGTCCCTGAATGTGAGGTGTGTCAATGCAACAAGGGAGAAACAGTCAAATCTCCGGGCACCCTCCAACCGCTTCTGATTCCCCCTGCTATTTGGAAGGATATTTCTATGGAATTTATTACAGGCTTACCCAAATCAGAGAATAAATTAGTCATAATGGTGGTGGTGGATTTCCTTTCCAAGTATGCTCATTTTTGTGCTCTTCACCACCCATTTACTGCATCCACGGTGGCTCAAATTTTCATGGACCAGGTCTTCAAGGTTCATGGAATTCCACACTCTATTGTTTCTGATCGTGACCCAACTTTCACAAGCAATTTTTGGCAAGAACTGTTTAAGCTACAAGGCACACAATTGCATCTCAGCTCATCTTATCATCCCCAGACGGATGGTCAAACGGAAGTTGTCAACAAGTGTTTGGAAACATATCTGAGGTGCTTTGCCTCTGAAAAACAACACCAGTGGGATCAATGGTTACCCCTAGATGAATGGTGGTACAACACTACATACCCTACAACCACTCGCATGACTCCTTTTGAAGCGGTATATGGACAGAAGCCACCTTCAGTTGTCTCATACTTACCGAGTACCTCGAAGGTCCAGGCAGTTGACCAAACACTTACTGTCCGAGAGGATATTCTTCGTACCCTTAAAGAGAACTTGGTCATGGCACAGAATCGCATGAAGCAGCAAGCAGATCAAGGTCGCTTTGAATGTCAATTTGCAGAAGGGGATCAGGTGTTTCTGCGATTGCAACCATATAAGCAAACTTCCCTCAAGGCCGAGCATTGTCAGAATCTAGCGCCCAAATTTTATGGTCCTTACACAATTCTCAAGCATGTGGGACAAGTTGCATATCAGTTAGCTCTGCCCAGTCAGTCGAAGCTACATCCTATTTTTCATGTTTCATGCTTGAATAAGGTGATTGGAATCAGGTGCCAAATTCAAACCAACCTTCCAGAGTTAGCTGAAGAAGGATCCATTTGGCTACAGCCAGAAGCAGTTTTGGACCAGCGTGAGCATCGCCTGTGTTAGAGAACCATCAAGGAAGTTCTAGTAAAGTGGAAAGATATGACTCCAGCAGATGCCACTTGGGAACCAACTACCATTCTTCAACAATTTCCACATCTCAAGCCTTGAGGACAAGGTTGTTTTTATGGGGGCGAACATGTTAAGGTCCTAACCCACACATAGGTAGATCAATGTATTCGGATGTAATAAAGGTCAATATTAATAAGTCCTTTCAATAAAATAGAATAAGGTGGATGTAAGAAGACCTAATAGAAGCTTTCGCTTCTAGAAGGATCTTCCTCTAGATGCTTCTCTTAATAGACATATTTAATATAAATAAGGGTCGAGGGTATGAAAACCCTAGCTTGGAGATTATTGTAACAGAGTGTTGCTCGACTGGAGGTTTCCCCCTCGAAGAGGCCTGTGAACATTGCTTTCTGAATCAAAGTGTTATTTCAGTTGTTGTTCTCATATTATTTCTGTGTTATTGTGGAGATTATGCTGGTTATATTATTGTTATTCTACCATTTCTAGCATTTTATTTATGTTCTGCGTATTTATTATATCTGGTATATTGCACTCGCCCTTGACCCACTAATCCTAACACCCCTGTCACTCCCCTCAATGTCCAAAAAATAACAAGGGATGAAATGGATGAACGCCAACTAAAGGGTATTTTCTATAATTGTGATGAAAAATATTTTCTGGGGCACAAGTGTAAGGAACAAAAACTATTTATGGCCATTTCCTAATATGTTCTTGAATAGGATGTGACATTTCCCCTTGTTGAAGAACCCCCCCTTCCGGATTCCACCCAGGAGCCTGTTGACCCACCTGAAGTTGACCCAGTTATTTCCTTGCATGCCCTCACTGGCTTCACGGCCCCACAAATTCTCAAGATCATTGGTTACATTAAGAACATGAAGGTTATCATCCTTGTTTATAGTGGTAGCACCCATAATTTTATTCATCGTCACATTGCCCAGGAAACCAATTGTTATATTTGGGTTGTCAATAATTTTCAAATCATGATATCTAATGGTGGGTCCATGAAATGTGGTGGGAGTTGTGAAAATGTCTGTCTTCAAATTGGAAATTACCAACTAAAATCTCATATGTTTTCCATTGACATGGGAGGTTGTTACATTGTGTTAGGTGTTCAATGGTTACGCACTTTGGGTCCCATTCTTAAGGATTTTAAGGAATTAACCATGCAATTCCAATAGGAAGGACAAAGGTATCAATTCCAAGGTCTCACAGTTGGTTCTCCTAAGATCATTAGTTCCCATCGTATGGAAAATCTCCTCAACAAAGGCCACTCCGATATCATTTCTCAACTCGATTCTATTCAAGCCGTTGAGACACCCTCTGTGCATCCTAGCCTCCAAGCTATCCTTTCCAAACATCAAGCTATTTTTTCCACCCCTCAAAAACTTCCTCCTTATCATGGTGTTTATGATCATTCCATTCCCCTTGTTCCTGGCACTCTTCCTCCCAATGTTCTCCCTTATCATCACCCCTTTTCCCAAAAAAATGAAATTGAGAAAATAGTGTAGGAATTACTCCAAGTGGGTGTTATCTGCCCCAGTATCAGCCCTTATTCTTCCCATGTGGTCATGGTACTTGGCGCATGTGTTTCGACTTTCGTGCCCTCAATAAGCTCACCATCAAGGACAAGTTCTCCATTCTTTTCATCGATGATCTCTTGGATGAGTTGAGTGGTGCTCATTACTTCACTAAACTTGATCTTCGTTCTGGCTACCACCAGATATGTATGCAAGAAGATGACATACCCAAGACTGCCTTTTGAACTCATGAGGGTCACTATCATTTTTTGGTCATGCCCTTTGGGCTATGTAATGCCCCCTCCACCTTCCAAAGCCTCATGAATCATGTCTTCCATCATTTTCTCCGTCATTTTGTATTATTTTTCTTTGATGATATTCTCATCTATAGTAAAACTTGGAAATCTCATCTTTCCCATGTGGATCAAATTCTCCATCTACTCTCATAGCACCAAATTTTCCTCAAACTCTCTAAATGTAACTTTGGAGCCTCAAAAGTAGAGTACTTGGGTCATATTTTTGGAACGGATGGTGTCAGGGTGGATCCTAAAAAGATTGAAGCAATGTAGGATTGGACCTGCCCCAAGGCTATCAAAATCTTGCGTGGTTTTTTGGGTTTAACCAGCTATTATCGCAAGTTTATTCAGAATTATGGGAATATTGCGGCCCCTCTCACTACTCTCCTTAAAAAGAATTATTTCAGTTCAACTCTTGCAGTGGATCATGATTTTCAAGCTTTGAAGGAAACTATGTGTACTACTCCGGTCTTGGTCCTTCCTGATTTCACAAAACCCTTTTTTCTTGAATGTGATGCCTTAGGCAGAGGAATTGGATTTGTTCTTATACAAGAAGGAAGACCTTTGGCCTTTACTAGAAAACAATTGTCTGAACTCCATTTGGGCCAATCAATCTATGAAAAGGAAATGTTGGTTATTCTGCATGCAGTGGATCTCTGTCACCCTTATCTTCTTGGGAAATGATTCCAAATTAAGATAGATCATCAAAGCCTCAAGTATTTTCTGGAGAAACGACCTTCCTCCCTAGAGAAACAAAAATGGGTAACTAATCTCTTTGGTTATGATTATGAGATCATTTACAAGGAAAAGAAAATGTGGTTGCTGACACTCTTTCTCAAAAATATGAAGACGAAGGGTCCCTTTTTTCCCTCTCCTTCATTGTACCAGATTGGCTCCAAGCTATGCGCCAAGAATGGCTACATGATCCTAAAATATCACATATGATCCAACAATTGAAATCCAACTCTCCAGTTTCCCCAGAGTACTCTTGGCACAACGATGAACTTTGCTATAAAGGTTGTTTGTATTTAAGTAAACAGTCACAACTTAAATCCACGGTGCTTTATGAGCTTCATGCCACTCCCACAGCTGGGCATTCAGGTTTTACCAAAACCTATGACTGGGTCAAATGTTTTTTTTCTGGGATGGTATGAAAAGGACATTCACACTTTTGTAGAATAATGTAATGTTTGTCAACGTAACAAAGGTGAAACCATCAAACCTCATGGAACACTCCAACTGCTTCTGATTCCACCTGTTATTTGGAGGGACATCTCTATGTATTTTATTGTGGGATTACCTAAATCAGGAAATAAGTATTTCATCTTGATGGTTGGGGATCGTCTTTCCAAGTATGCTCATTTCTCTTCTCTTCAACACCCATTTACCGCATCAATTGTGGCTCAAATTTTTGAGGATCATATCTTCAAGATTCATAACATGCCTCATTCTATTGTTTCTGATCGAGATCCAACTTTCACCAATAATTTTTGGCAAGAACTGTTCAGACTCCAGGGCACCCAATTGCATCTCAACACCGCCTATCATCCCCAAACTGATGGTCAAACTGGAGTCGTCAATAAGTGTTTGGAGACTTATTTGATGTGTTTTTCCTATGAAAGGAAAAATCAATGGGCTCAATGGTTACCATTATCTTAATGGTGGTACAATACTTCTTACCATACAATTACTTGCATGACTCCTTTTGAAGAAGTATATGGCCAAAATCCACCTTTAGTTCTCTCCTACATGCCAGGTGTATCGAAGGTCCAGGTATTTGACCAAAAACTTACAGTTCATGAGGCTATTCTCTGTACCCTCAAAGAGAATTTGGTCATGGCTCAGAATCACATGAAGCAACAAGTCGATCAAGGTCGCTCAGAATGACAATTTTCTGAAGGAGACCAGGTATTTCTTCGGCTGCAACCTTATAAGAAAACTCCAGTCAAGGCCGAACATTGTCAGAAACTGGCACCCAAATTTTATGGTCCTTATACAGTTCTCAAGTGTGTTGGGAAGGTGGCCTACCAGTTAGATTTACCCAATCATTCTAAGCTCCATCATGTTTTTCATATCTCTTGCTAAAAGAAGGTGATTGGAACTAAGTGCCAAACTCAAACCAACCTTCCCGAGTTGGATGAAGAAGGATCCATTTGGTTTCAGCCACAAGCAGTTTTGGACTAGAAAGAGTATCTTCTTCGTCATCGTACCATCAAGGAAGTGTTAGTTTAGTGGAAAGATACAACTCCAATAGATGCCACCTGGGAGCCCGCTAACATTCTGCAGCAATTTCCTCATCTCAAGCCTTGAGGACAAGGCTGATTCTAAGGGGGAGGGCATGTTAGGGACCTAACCTACCTAACCCATCAAGTGGGTAAAATAGTATATTTCCATGTAATAAAGGTCAATATTAATAAGGCCTAGCAATAAGATGGAATAAGTCAAATCTAAGAAGACCTAATAGAAGCTTTCGCTTCTAGAAGGATATTCCTCTAGATTGTTCTTTTGGATAGATAGATTTAGTATAAATAGGAATAGAGGGTATGAGAAGTTTTGTCTTGGATATTATTGTAATAGAGCTCTGATCTGCTAGAAGTTTCCCCCTCGAAGAGGCAAGTGAACATTGCTCTTAGTAATCAAATTGCTCTTTCTGGTGTTATTCTGGTATTATTTTGGTATTCTTGTGGTGTTGTTCTGGTTATATCATTGTTCATCTACCATTTCTAGCTAATTATTTATGTTATTCATACTATTTTATATCTAGAATAACCATTTTATATCTGGAATATTACAGTGATTGAAACGAATGAAGAATGCGCAACAAAAAAAAATGTAACAGGTTTGCGTAGCGAATGACAACACATAGGGTTTGTGTAGCGAATGGAGTTTACACAACATTTGCGTAGTAGGGTGATCGTTTACGTAGTAGAGAGATTTGGAACTTGTTCAAGAGGCTATGGATTGTGCATAGGTCGTGAAGGTAATGCAGAAAGACAAAAAGGTGGCCAATATACATGCCTATATGGGTAAGGAGTGAAATTTGAAATGGGAAGCGCTTATCCAAGGTGACAAGACGTTTCAAGGAAAATTAAGGAGTTTGTGTAGTGAACTTGTGTAGTGCAGACATCTTTGAAGCTTGCAATGGTACAAATGACATGGAGTTTCATGATTGTCCATTCTCTGACCTCATGAGAGGTGATGATGAACCATAATACTCTTCGACATGACATTCACCCTAACCTATGACTTGACCTTGGCACATAATTTCCCACTTTTGTTATATGATTTTAGACTTAGGAAAAAATGGACCATTACAAAAATTTGAACATGATGGAATTTTAAACTCTTGACTCTTTTCTTTTTATGATGGTGTTTTATGAGAAATACAATACACCCTTTAACCCAACTTATGACTAGACCCCTTATTGACATTCAAGTCACTCTTTATTTAATTACTAACCTCATAAACCTTGACACACTAACTATGAATCGTCTAGGAATGCCTTGATCTTCCCAAGACCATGGCATGACTTTTCAAACTTTATGCAAACTCAAAAATTTACCCTAAAAATATTGATGTTAACACACAATATAAATAATATTTGGTCACATTCATAAGACAAAAAAATATAAGTCCACTATGCAAAGAACATTAAAAGAGCATATCATTTAAATCTGAAAGAGAATATGATAGGAAGACTTAAAAAATATCATACTCGTAAATTCAAATCTTGAGAAATCATTAACGTTGCACCCCGAAATAGTTCTTTGGGGAGTTCAAAAAATAAAGTCTATTTTTACAATGAAATATAAATTAAAAGATAACATTCGTCCAAATGGACTAGGATTGGGTTCCCATGGAAATTTTAAAGATAGATCTGGAATGTGATGGAATCTCTCTCTCTCTCTCTCTCTCTCTCTCTCTCTCTCTCTCTCTCTCTCTCATCTTCTTGTCGTTGTGTCTTTAATATTCTCCTTCGTTGGAACTAACTAATTGGTTACAACGACTTCTTCTTGATCTAATTCAATTATTTTAGTTAAGGATTTTGTTAACCAATTCTCGATGTATTATCTCATTGGTGCCATGGTTATTTCTTGCCTTACTTTAATATCAAATAATGAATTTTCCAAATATTTGAAATCCATCGAAAGTTGATGAAGGGTGTCCTCAATATATTCATTTTTATTCAGATAACTGACCAACCAAATTACAACCTCTATTTTTGAATATTCGATCAAGTTGATGAACTTCTCCAGTGATGCAATCTTCAATGAGTTCAACTTATCCTCCACTTTTTCTTTTGACAAGAGCATGGAATTCAATATTAAGTGTGGTTACTCCACATATCTAGTTGACCCAGCTAAATCCAATTCAATTAATTTCAAATATAATTCTCCTCTTTTCACACTTATAGTATCACACTCAACTAGCATTTGTTTTAAACTCTTTATTATCTTTAACCAACATGCCTTGAGTTGTTTAATACAGATTGCCTAAGGCAGATCCTCTTCTTTTCTCTAGAACTCGCTAAGACTTGAAACTTTTGCAACAAAAGTAGAAATGGACCCTTTGTAAAAAAAATCATCATTTTCAAGATCTGCCTAAAGATATTGCCTGGAATTTATCATTCTTGAGCCTAAGGAAACAAATCTTGTTGTCAATTCCCATGTTTCAATATAAGAAACATTCTCTTTTGGATATTTTCTCTGACATTCCTCCTAATGGAAACAAGTAGACTTGATGTTCCTTTTAGGCTTGAGCTTGATTCTAATATTTCCCCGAGACTTCTCCAAGGACGTATAGTGACGATCGGATCAACAAATAATGGTTGAGGCATTAAATAATTTTGAATTCTTTAATTATATCCTTTAAAATGGAATTTCCATTCTTTATATCTCCAATTAACATTTTTAGGGAATCTCTTGTGGCTTCATGAATTTCTACAATTTTGGATGGTGGAACTCCATTAAATTCAAGTTCTGAGTTCCATTTTCCTTTAATCTTATTTTTTGCATTGATTTTCTCAATAACTGATTTTCTTGAGTTTTTGTCAAATGTGGCACTATGCAGGATCAGATATCCCTCTTCAAATACGATTGGATCTTGGGTTGCCAATTCTGTTGCAATTGATCCACTCTCCTATATTCTTTTTTATTCTCCTGTAAATTCAATATATTCAATATTTACATCGAGCTCCATGTCTTCCAGAATGATTTCCTCTTCAGGTATGCCCTCACTTTCTCCCTCTTTGTTTGTTTCTCTTTTCCTCTTTCTAGTGATTGGGATTTTGTGTGGCCTTTCCATATTTCCCTTAGGAGGTTCTTGTTCACCTCCGTCATTGGAATTATCTAGTAAGGACTTCCTTTTATTTTGAACTATAGATCGGGGTTTTCCTTTGGGTAGGCCACGTTTTTGAGAAAAATTAGGAGATCATGAACTTATTTCATTCACAACTCTTCCTTGTCATGTGTGTTGATCGGTTGTAATGATGACTATTTTGATATCTTCTTGTCATTTCTCATCATGTAAAACTTGAGGGTTTTGGATGTCACCCTCTTCTTCTCCAAACAAGAATTTGTTGGAAAATGATACAATGTACCCTACAAATGTCATATGTTTCATAAATAATTGACTAGGGTAAACCCTTGATTTGATTTGATTTCTTAAGATTAAATTGATAAAACTTAATTGAAATTTCATTGATGTGTGTAATGCTTTTTACCATTATCTCCCCAATTTTCCATGGTAGGAAGATGAACCGTCTTTTCCTTTTCTCATTAAAGAAATGAGCCCAAAATTTATATTGCTCGCATATATCAACAACAAATATGTTATTGAAAACATAATATGGAAAATATGAGGGTTTCTCATGGGAGAAGTAGAGCCTGATAACACTGAAATTCTCCACGGCTTCAAAAATTCCTCTCTTTTCTAAGAATGACATTGTTTCTAGAGACAATCTATACGTACTTGGTCCATGAATAAGATTTCTAAAAGAAGAAATTAATGCATTGTTCACTTCATAGAAGTGGTATGTGGCATTTTGTTTCCAAAGTGTGGGATATCAAATTTGAACAGGGTCAAGTTTACAATTGAATTTATTATCCAAAGGAAATACTTTGAATATGTAACAATACGTAATGGAAAAAATCAAGTATGAGGACATGTAAAACTTTTTATTTTTTCTGAAATTTTCCAACTGAAACGATAATTCACTAGAAATAATCCTTGACTAGTCAAACATTGCGTTTTCATGAATTGAAAAATATAATATATACAGAGCGAGCCTGGGAACAGTAGTCATAGACTCTTGTCCAACTACTATAGAGAATAACCACGCCATCTCTCGATATGGATTTTTTAATGAACTCACATGAATCCTTGAAAGGTCCTCTAGAAGAATTGTTGGGTCTTCAAGATATTCTTGTAGAAACTCAAATCCTCCATTGTTTGTCTTGAAAAATTCCTCAGCTTCAATTATTTTAAAATTCATCATTGGCTCTTGGAGTCTGAGTATTCTCCTAAAAACTGAAGTGGTTAAAGAAATAAGCGATTCCCCTTATAAGTAAATAATTCTCTGATTCTTGTCAAATTTATCAATGCACCACGAAATCAACTCCTTGAAATCGTAGGATTATGGAACACATCCTGCCAATGCAATTCCTGATGTATAAATCTTGTTTGAACTCTTCTCTGAAAGTGGTAATGAAGAATAATATATGTATTCCTATGACCACTGAAATTTTTGGTCTTCTTGTCCAAGTAGGCTAATTGCATCTTTGCAGAATTGTTCCTATCTCTAGTTTGTCATACTTAATAAAGGTGGTAGATTATTGTACAATTATTTTCAAAGTGTTATTATCAAAATCCACTTGTTTATCTTAATAGGCTCCATGGCTCTTGACTCAACAATTGCTAATGTGAATTAATATTAAAATTAAAAAGGAGTTGTCTTGAGAAGATCACCATTAATAATGGCTTTTAACACTTAACCAATTTTACTTATTTCTGGAAGATGTATATCAAATGTAAATTAGGGAATGTGACAAGACAAGACATAACCTATCGTGGGGAGGCAAACAATCAGGATGTCAAAACAATGGGGTAATGGAATGGTGGGGTAAGAGCATGAAGAGGTAATAGCATGAAGGGCAGTGAGATCACAAGGTTGGGGCATAGTATATGGAAGTATTAATAATCATCACAGACTTACAAAGTGGATTGGGACAGCGGGGTCGTGGGTATGGAAGAGACGACCGAGGAAGTGCCCTAGACCCACGTTGAATCAATTTTTTTTTTAATTTTCTAAGTATAGGTGCAAAATACAGGCCACAGAAATCAATGGTATAATTTTCGAGTCGAAAAAGTTTGAACAAGGCTAGGTCAATGCATTACGAACCTGTGACGAACTTGAAAATTTTCTAAGTGTCTGAAAGGATTGAAAAGAATATACAAGAGAGATAGCACAAGATTTATCACATTTGCGAATCACCAACCCCTAGGGAGGATCCCACGAGTATGGCCTTACTAATGGCCACTCTTGAGAAAACGATGGACCCATTTTTGAAGAAGCCTAGATCTCATAAATACCAAAATATCATGAGGATATTAGTAAAGAGAAAGAAGAACCAAATCTTGGGAAAGGGAAATGCAGTAAGCAATATTCTCCAGACCTTTTTAAAGAAAAGGAAAAGGATGAGATCAAATATGATGAAGGTGAGGTAGGCACAACTAAATTGAATAATTGGTTGTAATAGTTATAAGTCTATATTGGCATGCATAATGTACAATAGGAACTTAAAAGTACAATTATAGAGTTCTAAAAACAATCCATTTAGTTGGGGATAAATCCCAAGAACCTGGATGTGGTCATCAAGTACCTGGGTAGCCTTCACAATGACATAAGAAGGAAATTTATGGTATTAAATCACAAGCTCATAGTTGAGGCTTATGTGTAAACCCAATACATTATACATGATAAGAAAAAGAGGCAGCCAAGTCGTTTGAAATAGTCAAACCAAAATGTCACTTATAATAAGGGTGAGAAGCAGAAAGTGAAGAGAAAAATAAGAAGACTTCCACCACTGCACATATGTGCAAGAATTCTAATAACCCATTATGATCATTACAAAATTGATGATAACATTAAAAAAATGTTAAAATCTACATCCATAGATGAATTGAAAGAACCACAAGGAGTCTAAGAAGAAGAATATTTTAGGGGTGGACATGGGTAATGAAGAGAATGAATGGATTTGTTCTACCACACACAACATGAGGAGGGGATCGAATACCACCCTACCATACATGCACTATTAAGGAGGGGAAAAAATAATGGATTTTCCACTCAATTTTAGGGAAAATACAAGAAACGCTAGCGTGGGGAGAAAGAAGATCAAAAAGAGGGGGAGAGCCACTAGGTTAATTAGAGTTTTAGAACTTTATTATGTTAACTTATGGCTGTATATTATTAAGGTATTTCACTTAGGTTTCATATCATCTTTTACCAACAAATTAACAAAGGAAATTAAACTAACAATCTAGTGTTAATTTATCAAAGATTCATTTAGTGAGTTAGAAACCCTAATGTTGGGAAATACAAAGATAAATATGGAAGAAACTCACCTAGAATTCACTACTATGAGGCGATGAATCTAATTGGGTTGAAGAAAATATTTTTGATAGGTCTCCAAGGTGATCCATATCCTAGAAAATCCTACACACGTAACTCAACTTTCCAACAAAACAACACTTGTACCTGGTCTTGAATACAAAGATATATCATATGCAAATAACATCATATATACTACCACAAAAGATAAATAAATGAAAGTGTTGAGTATAGAGACCTAAAAACCCTCAATGGGAATGATACCTCTCTTTCTTATCTATGATGGAACCTACCTACCTTGAGGTTGTAGGATTGGATTACTTGAAGGTATGTGTGAAACTATGCCAACAAATATGCCCTAGAATGGATCAACAAGCCTTTAAGGTTGGAGACAAGCTAACCAAAAGAGATTCTTGTAGAGGTTTTGGAGATGACAAGTGCAAGAAACCAAAGATCATGGGAGAGGTGGAAGAGTGATTAGATCAATATTTATCATATATTTGAGTGTGTACGTATAAAATTTCTAACTATTAAGCATTTATATTTACATGGGTACATTATTGGATGCACATGATAGACCTTTACATCTCATTAATCCATACAAACCTTTTATTAATTTTTTTTATGATCATCACATGCATAATCTCAATCATCATGATCTTTGTTTACTAATGACATTATTGATTTGTATGATTAGTCATGAAATTGACATAAGCCTTGTATAACTTGTGACATTGATATACTAGTGAATCTATGTTTGTCATTTATATTCTCCAAGATATGCAATATTTTGTTTATATTGGTTTCATTTTTTTACATTCCATTTAGTGTTTAATCATTTTTCCTTATGTAAGAATGAAATTTTTCTCTCTATAAAATTTGTTTGATCATTATCTATAAAGCTCGGGACCAGGTCCTTAGTTACCTGACTAGAGTTCAAAACTAATACCTTACTTGAGTTTAGAACCAAGACCTTAGCACTTGAGCATAGGAATAGGATGTTACTAAATCTTTGCACCATAACCTTACTTACATTTTCAAATCTAAAAACCAATATCTTGCTTGAGATTAGGATCAAGATCTGACCTAAGCTCAAGACCAAGATCTTACCTGAGCTTAAGCTTGAGAATTATTTTCCCTTTTTATAAAAAATTTGACCAATGTTTGTTGGAGATATTACACACTCACATAGGTAGTTCTTTTAAGGATGTCTAATCACCAAGAGGGTGTCCTATTTTTTAGGATATTTACAAAAATTTAGGGCACTTTCTAAAAGGTAGGGTGCATTTTCACTTCAGTTAGGACTTCAGTTCAACCACAATTGATCACTCATGCATCCATTTCCTATATTTCATGTAATTAGGGTGCACTTCCTTTGAATGAATGTGTTATTCTTGGTCTCCACACTTGTCACTCAGTTAAATTGTTTCCTCTTAAACAATTAACTAAGACTAGCTAGCAGTTGAATCCCGTTACAGTGAGTTAGTGTCCAGATCTCCTTCAGATCACTCCTATGTCTCATGTAATCCATGAGATTGGCACATTTACTCCCTAATATTGGTGCATTTCTTCTCTTGTACTATATATATGCATGTTTATTAATCATTGTTCATGTGCAATAATACAATTCATTCTTTCTCTAAAGCTTGTCTCTCTTCTCTTCTCTCTCTTGCAGGATTTGTGTGATTTTTCTAGTAGCTAGGTTCACTGTAAAAAATTCACATGGTATCAGAGCTTTGTTGCTAGGAGAAAACACATAATAATTGTATTTGTAGGTCCACGAGGAAGATGCAGTCAGAAAGGATGGAGTACTTGCTGGCAAATCTTCTTACCCTACACATTTTGTAAGATTCTCTATCTAGATTATGTTTCTTACTTGCTCTTGATGGTGTGATTTTTCTTGGAAACTTCATTAAATTGTATATCACATCTCCAAGATCAGTGTGCCATAGATATGTTAGCCATATATAAAAATCCATGCTCTGGGTAAATCTTATTTTTTGTACAGAGACATATTGCATAGGGATGCTCACGCTCACACTCACCAAAATTATCCAATACTCACATCGTATGTTAGGAGATACAACTATTTTATCAAATCTATAGCTTCCATAGATACATCAGCAATATATTGGAATCCACGATCTGGGTAGATCTAATGTTTTGTAGAGAGACTCCCTACATAGGGATGATCAAATGCTCCAAACATCTACAATACCCACATCGCAGTTTAGGAGATACGATTTTTTTTAGATCTCTAGTTGCATGCAACAGATCAACAAAACCTCGGATTGCTACTCTGATAGGAATATCTCACTAGTATCATTCATTGGGAAAGAATCATCATAATGGAGGAAAAATATGCAATTATCTCCACCCTTCAGAGTCTGAATCTAAAACTTGTCAAATAAGTTAGCAAACTTTGAGGTGAAAAAGAGAAATCCAAGATCTGTCTTCAAAACATGAGTACCTATTTGTTCAGGGATTATGGACTCATTGGGAGTCTAAAGGAGAAGAATAAAGCTCAAGTTCATACTTGTCTCACCCACTTTAATGAGATGGATGAAAAAATCACTCTTCTCAATGAGCAATTTTTGGTTGATTTAAAAAGGAAGGAAGATATTATTATTTGTTTGCAGAAATATCTGCAATAGTCTCTTGCTTCTAATGCTACGTTTGCATTGTTGACCACTCCTAAGCTTACTTCACCATATTTTCGAGCTGAAAACTTGTGGTATTGGGTTAAAATTGATGCATCATATGAGATACACTGGTGGCGGCCTTGGTAAGAATGGACAGGGAATTTCACATCCCATTCAACATGTGATGAGATCAACAAAAGTCAGACTTGGGTTTTTTGGGACTTCATTTCCATTTGCAAGTTGTCTCAATATTTATGTTGTTCAAACTCAATTTGTTCTAGCACAAGAGTCCATCACATCAGATGACTCTTCTACTATTGAGTTGTAGTAGCCACCACCTAAACCTCTTATTGATACAACTTTGGATCTTTCACATCCAGATTCGACACCAAATTCAGCATTAGAGTTTCTAGTATCAGACTCTTCAACACCAATATCAGAGTTTTTTGCAACAATGGTCTCTTTAACATCATTTTTAAGGTATACATCCTCCACATATCGACATCCTAGACATCATGATCAAAGACAACATTGTCTTCTGAGTCTCAGATATCCATGGCCTTTTGTCGGATCTTCTTCTTTCAACTCATTGACAAAGAGGCATATACAACAACATCAAGGTACCAAATCCAAGAATTGTATATAGTTGGCGTGATGATTGGTCATAGCAGCATTTGAGAAACTATTTGCAGACATACTACATATGTGTTTCATCCATGATACATGGGAACTATTCTCATTGCTCTCGACTTGAAGAATTATGCCACCTGTACAATTCCATTCACTACTATTTTAATGACTTTTATGGTGTTTTCTTCTATGGCACTCTGAATAGCTCTCCTATCTTGGTGTAGGATAGTCCCTTAAGGTTTGGAGAGATATGATTGTTGTCAACTAGTATCAGCTATAACATTTCAACTTCAACACACTCATTGAAGCAGATTATGATCTGTCATTATCACATCATGCTTCATTGGCTTGTCATATTTTCTTGGTTTTGGATACTGTTTACCTACCACATGGTGGATCTCACTTTCTTTCCTTCTTTATTTTTTATACATTGTACTTTGAGGGGAGGGGGGGTTGTTTCATTCTTAGATGCATTGTGCAATGGGTACCTAACATGGCCTTGGTTGTTGGTCATCATTTACACCCTAGTAGTGTTCAAGGGGGGTGTTGGACATATTACACACTCTCCTAGGTAATTCTTTTAAGGATTTCTAGTCACCGAGAGGATCTCCTATTTTTTAAGAGATTTCATAAAAATTAGGGTGCTTCCCAAAAGGTAGGGTGCATTGTCACCTCAGTTAGGAATTCAGTTCAGCCACAAGTGATCTCAATTGACTAGTGGAAGACCACTCATGCATCCATTTCCTAGATTTTAGGGCATGCAGGTGCACTTCCTTTGCATGAATGTGTTATTCTTGGTCTCCACACTTTTCACTCAATTAAATTGTTTCCTCTTAAATAATTCACTAATACTAGCTAGAAGTTGATTCTCGTTACAGTGATTTAGTGTCAAGATTTCCTTTAGATCACTCATATGGTGCATGGTGCATGTAATCCAGGAGATTAGTGCATGTCCTCCCTAATATTGACACATTTCTTCTCTTGGACTACTTATATGCACGTGTATTACTCATTATTCATGTGCAATAATACAATTCATTATTTCTCTCAAGTTTGTCTCTCTTCTCTTCTCTCTCTCACAAGTGTTTTGTGATTTTTCTACTAGCTAGATTTACTGTGAAAACTTCACAATGTTTTGTAACCTATTGTGACATAACTAAGTTGAGTTTCAATCTAATTTTTGACATAATCTTCAAAATTTTGCTATATTTTAAGTAGAATTTTGATTTAAAAATATAAATTTCAAATTTAATTAATAGGTAGAAATTAATTTGACTTGTATTTTGACTATATTTTCGACCTATTTTGACCTTAAAGTCAATAAAAAAATTTCAATCTATATAATGACCATAATTTTAACCAGTATGAAAAACTTCACTTGAAAATTAAGTTGGAAAATGAGTTAAAAATAACCTTTAATATAATCAAATGATGCATCAAAGAAGCCCTAGAGATAATCAAGCATCCTAACAACATAAACAGAGATGGTGGTTTGGAAGTAAGAAACAATTGGCTTCCCTTAATGTGCCGACAAAGAAACCACAAATGATTGGTTTTGAATAATAGGGTTTGGCTTCTCCTTTCTTTTTCTTCTTTTTGTTTATAGTTTTACTCTTGGTTTTCTCCTCTAGATCTCACTAGTTTCTTATTATTTGTAGTATCATAAGGTAAAAATCTATTATATACTTATAACATTACCTAATAACTTGACCTTTTAAATTAGATATATAGTATATATAATATAATAATTAAATTAACAAATACAAACGATATTACGTTAAACTATACATTACTATTATATATATATATATATATATATATATATATATATATATATATATATATTAATAATGGTATTTTAGTACTTTATTAACACTATTTAACTCTTCTAATTCAAAGGCTGAGATTTGAAAGGCATATCACATAGCAATCTTTAATAATTACTAGATTCCATTCATATTCCATCCAAAATCATATACTTTGACATTTTGAAAATTCTTATAAGATGAAACCATTTTGAAACTTTGCAAACTACAAACAATCAAACCATGAACTCCTTAGGTGTTGGATCCATCTTACCAATGAACAAAACCTCTGGCAAATGTGAGTAGAACACTAATATTATGTGGAATTATTTACCACCTTTAGTGATTTAATGAAAGGAACCGATTTTCAATTTTTCCATTAAATGTGACATGATGCCATATCATAACAATGGAGACAAAGTGGATTATATTTCACAAAAATAATATATGATAAGAATCACAAAGATAAATTTCTCAAGCCCCAATGTGACAACGCAATATTAGCCAATTTTACATCTTGGAAAATATTTTCAAATAATCAATCAAGAAATAGTATAATGAAATTTAATCCTTACAATCTAGTTAGCCATTTTTGCATCTTGGAAAATATTTTCAAATAATCAATCAAGAAATAGTATAATGAAATTTAATCTTTACAAGATTGATCACTAGTCAAGAAATATTATAATGAAATTCAACCTTTATGATCTAGTTTGATTGATCATTTTGGTGATCAGCAACACCAAGGATGACAATCTAGAAGGATTAAAATATTTGGCACTGTTATCCCCAACTTCTAGGGATAACTAAGGAGATGATTTCTCTAGACCCTCAGGTTGCAGACATGGAGTACCAAGAGACAGCTTGACCAACAGTGTCCACTTGCATAGATAGGGACCCACCTCACCACCATAGCTCTAGGTTCATCACTATGGTATCGACCACACTAGCTTTCTCGGGAAGACATTGGGTCTTGCTCCATGAGGTACAAGCCAGATATTATAGTAAGTGTCATTTCAATATTTGAGGCATTTGAGGCTTTTGCATTTATAACTTATGTTTATTGTGTAACTCCTGATTGGACCTTATGCTCTTTACCCTTTTTCATCTTGGTGCTTGACATTGTGCCCTAGTAAGTGGTCACCACTAGGGATGGGTTTTCTACTAGGAGGTCCCCTTGACAAGTCATCGTGCCATTCCCGACCATTCTTGTCAATTTCCACACTTCATCCCCTCATCTCCTTACCTTTTGGGATTTTTGGGTGTATTGACCCAAGAAGGGGTTGTCCCTCATTTCACGTTGTCTTTGCTTGTAAATTTTCCTGAAAGTGGTCATTCTTTTCCAACATTTTGAAACATGATGGTTATATAAACCACAATATGCACATGGATTTTTTCTTCCATTTTTACATACAAATTTTTCATGCTTAACATAATCAAAAGCAACTGAATGATAAGAAGAATTATACCTTGACCATTCACCTTTATCGCCTCTTTGAGGAGGTGAATTTGAAGAGTTACAATCTCTCCTTTGAAGACCAAAAACAATGTTCTTGTCCTCATCGTTGTCATAACTCTTTCATTTCACACATTTGCATTCATCTTGAACACAAGCTTTGCATGCTGGAGGGATTGAACTTGCAACAAAAGTTCTTGAACTTTAACCTTTATAGCCTTCTTGAGGAGGTGAACTTAAAACAAAATTTGTTCTTGGAACTTTTTCCCTTGTCTCCTCAACTTTGGAATTTGCTCCATCTCTTCATTCATATCCAAGACCACAATACTTGGGTCTCTCTTCAACAACAATAGGCTCAAAAATGCCTTGTGCATGCTTGCCTAACCCTTTACCTTCATAACCCATTTTTAACAATAACTTGGACCCTATTCCTCTTGTGTGATTTTCAAAAACACCAAAGCATTCATCTTGAGAGGAATTTGAAGATAAACTAACATTACATACCTTATGTTCATGCATGTACTTGGTAAGGGTTTCCTTTGCCTCATGGAGTTGAGTCTCCATCTCGTGCAACTTTTCAAGAAGCCGGTCTTTCTCTTTCTTCATGGCCATCAATTGCTCTTCAAGGACAATGCTCTCCTTTCTATCTTCCCACATCTCTTTCACCACATCTCTCATGGTTAGCAACTCCTTCAACATCTCTTTGTCAAAGAACTTTGATTTTGAAGATGTATGATAATTATCAATGTTTGAAGCTTCCTCCATCCTTGCAAGATATCAAACTTCAACACAAAACTTGCACAATAATACCAACAGTTAAATCTCAAGCTATCAATGGCAAACACATGAGCAAAACAAACTATGCTCTGATACCACCTAATCTGAAAATAGTGGGTTGACTTGTTATGCTATGCAAGCACCCTCTACTTCATTAAAATAAAACTTTACAGGACCTTGCTCCATGTGTTAAAATATGCAAGATAAATTATGTGCCAAGCTTATGCATCTTCTTTTAAATGTTCATGTGTGAGGAAATGTTCTTTTAAATGGTTAAATATGTACTTTAAATAAATACACAGCAACATAACTTGCAGCAAATAAACCATCAAACTCACAACAATAACAAGATGATAAAGGCGTTCACCCCTCTCTGGGCTACATCTCCTTGAGCCTCCATCAATGGACTTGGCTCTCTGGGATTAATTTATCAAAGATTATTTTACAAGATGCTGCTCAACTCCAATGGAAATTCTGACTGTACCATTGGGTTCAGAATACATAAAAACCCCAAAAATGACTAATAAAACTCTGAAAACGGATCATGGCTCATTCGGGCATGACCTCTTCTGCATGTGGCCTTAAGCTTCCCTGAGATTCTTTGTGGAAAAAACACCTGTAAAAGTCCTCAAATGGATCTGAAACCTATCCCAAAGTTTTCAAAGCATAATAATTAGCCAAAAATGATTATTCAATCACAGAAAACAAACAATGGCTCATCTGAGCATGACCTCAATCAATGAGGGCTTCAAGCTCCCTAGAGCTTCCTGAAACTTCAATGGTTAAACAACTGCAAAAGAAGTCTTGAAATGCCTATGAAAATAGTACCAATGGATTCAGAATGTCCAAAAACCCCTAGCTGGGCTTTTTCGGCACCTCATTTGGCCAAAAAATGAAGAAGATAGGCCTCCTGCCATTTTCTTCCTTCAAGCTTGTTATCTCTGGTTCGCCAAAACGCACCTCTGTGTGCTCAACCAAGAACACGCTCAAAAAATCATGCTAAAACCTAGCACCGAGAACAACTGCATAATTTTGCAAACTGTAGGACGGTTAGGGCACGTCTAGCCTCTAACCGCCAAGCCCTTGGACATATGGGTCACCATGTGACCGCACCCGCACATATAAAAAGGCCATGGTTTTAAACTTATGGAAATGTGCCAAGTGGCCAAGCGCACGAGCCCGAATTCATTTGAAAATGTGTGCAGGGTATCAATGGTTATATGGAAGTTTATGTGACCGGGGGCTGGGGCTTAGCCCCATCCCTGTCCGTGCCCAACTCAACACTAATTCAAACTTTAATATATTTAAAAACATATATATGTTAAGTAACATATGGAAACACGTTGGTTGATATTCGTTGCCAAATCTTTTCCTATGGTGGGAGGTCTAGGGTTCAACTCCCATGGACTCCATAGACTTTTAACACCCAAACCAATAACAGGGTGCCACGTGGCAGCCCATGACTGGGCCACATGACACTTTACCATTTGCAAAAATAATGCCACGTGTCTCAATATCATTCTCCCATATCTGTCAAAATGAAACTTGCCACATCACCATCTTCCACCTTAGTGTACAGACGTGCCATGTCATCGTATGGACATGCCGCGTCAGCATCCGTACGGACTGCACAGTCAGCATATTTTTTTTTTTACCTGTTTGGTGAATCGAACAGATCACGATATCTCTCTCATCCGATGTCTGTTTGAACCCAAACGAGTTGCGTTGGGTTCATGACAACAAGTGATACCCACCCATTCGTTTTGAGGCAATTCCTAGAACTTTGATTTTTGAGCTAAATTTTGATCCCTGGTCTAGATTTTGATCAACCACTTATGCATTCAACCCAATAATAAAGTAAAGAGACTTTCAATGGGTGTGAAGGGCATATGGTCTCTTACTAGCAAGGTTGAAAACTAGTGTATGGAGAAGCGTTGATTTCAAGTCGGGGATTTAGAAGCCCCCTATAAAAATGGCAATAAATGGACGATACCTCTAATTCTTACATCGACAATTTACTTTCGATAATAGAAGAGTGGTCTAGAGGAACCAATCCTTTATGTTGGTTGTGGTGCCTGATTATCTTCCTGATTTAGAGGTCATTTACTTTCAGTTGTGTTTATACCCCATGAAGTATTTACACCCTAGAAGTATGTACACTCTTCCAGGTGGGGGAGTGCAGAGGGGGGGTATCCCCCTAGTTGGGGGGTCTGGGGACCCCCAATGGGGGTTCAGGGGCGAAGCCCCCGAAGAAAAAATTGCCTTGTAAAAGTATATTGTAATTTCATTGTAAATCTGGACCGTTCATTATAAGGTCACAGATCTAACGATAGAGATTATGTTAGGGTTTTTTCCCTAGAAGGAAACCCTCTTTTATGAGGGAAA